>PYUH01004005.1:436388-510304 GCA_016808085.1 Suaeda aralocaspica | reverse complement strand
AAAAAAAAAAAAAAAAAAAAAAAAAAAAAAGAGAGAAATTTCTTATGTAAAAAAAATCAGCCTCTTAGATTTGTCCTAATTTTCCTCAAGTACTCCCTCTGTCCCTTATAGTTTGCTACCAAGGCCAATTTCTACTTTATTAAGTTTCATTTTATGTCAAGTGGGCAACTTGCATTTCTCCACTTTGATTAAGTTGAAAACATAAATTACAGCAGGCAAATCAACTTAAGTTCCTCCTAAATTAATCAACAGATTATCTCTAAGTACCAAAAAAAGGTATTAGTATTCCATTCATCACCATAAGTAACTCATAATTTGCAATAAATTTAGTTTTCTGCATCTTCTTCCTTCTAAATCAAGATATGCATCAAATCCTTTTCTTTCTATACTGTATTGAACAGTTAGATCTGGAAACTTTGCTGTGAATTGAGAACAAAATACAAAAAAATCACCGGAAAATCTGAAATCTTTTGGGTAACTGGATATTCTATCTTTGATTTAATCTGAAAAATCAATTTGAATTGAAATTTGTGGGTGATCTAAAAATCGGGAGATGGAGAAACTTGGAGGTGTAATTGGATCTTCCCTCTTTGATTTAAGCAATCATTTGCAGTTGGGAATCCAATTACTCCCAAATTTTGTGTTTCAATAATGTCTAACAAATAACAATCCTAGAATTTGGTTGTCAATTACCCCTTTGTGAAGAAAGGGCCACAATTCCAAAAGTAGGAAAGAAGAGGACAGAGGAGAAAGGGAGGGAAAAAAAAGGAAAGATTTATTTTAAAAAAGATTACAAATCATAAATTGAGCTGGGTAGGTGCGTGTATGAAATTAGGAATTGTAGTTAGTGGGTTTAATATGGGGACCACAAGCCAAAAACAGTTAGGTAGCAATCTTTAAGGGACGGCCCAAAGAGGTATATGTAGCAAACATTAAGGGACGGAGGGAGTAGTTATTTATTTTTTATTTTTTTGCTATATAGTTATTGAATTACAAAAACATATGTTGTAATCCTTATCATTACTGCAATAGTACAAATCTAGTAATGCAAATTGTGAATAATATATTATTTAGATTAGGAATTATGGTGTAATATTATACAAATATAAAAATATACAGCATTTCTACATCATTTTTATGTAGAACACTAGAAGTTCTTTGTCACCAATAAATTTAAGATTGTTGCCTCCAATTCGCATGAGTTCAACAATTTTACCTCTATTATTTTCCATTATTATTTTCCGTATTAAAATGAATTTATTAAAGAATTCAAATAAAATATTGGAATGAAGTACAATTTACAACTCAATTTTTAGCTTGGCAATAAAAAAATAATTGGTATCTTTTTAATTAGCAAAATTTTGTACCCCCATCCTGCAATCTCTAGATCCACCATTAATATACAATGACTAATGACCGGTACAAGTTAGTGGCAACAAGGGAACACCCATCTTCCTCTCTCTTGCCCCACCATCACCACCGCCGCCGCCATCACTCTTTCTCTCGGCCATCTTTGTCATCTTTTTCACCACTTACCTCTTTCTCCCCACCATGGCCACTGTCTTCTTTCTCAAACCCGCCACCAAGTGCAACAAAAACACTACCAAATGAAACAAAAACACCACCACCAAATTTATGCTTTCTTTTTCGTGCAAAATCTGGGTTGGGCTGCGTTGCGCTTAAGGAGGTGGAAATTTGCTGATTTGGGTAGAGATTGCATTTGCATGGGTTGAAGGCTATGTGCCACCTAATATGAAAAATTTGAGGGGTAAACTATGTGCCACCTAAAATTACATGCTACTACCCAAAAAATGTATTGAACTTAACTCTCAATCTGGTTACACCTCCTACTAACATCCTCCATAGGCTTCACCTATACGCATGTTCATATTTAATAGCAGAAGGCAAGTATAACGATGGTTAGAATGTCAAGAACTATAAAGAAAACTTCATGAAAATTCTTCGTTAGTCGTTTGAGCAATGACTATCACAAAAGCTTTTGTTATATTAAATATGAGTAACAAGGCTATACACCTCATCTTTCACTGATTTAACTTTGACTAAGATACTTTTGGATTTTTTTGATTTTTTGCCTTTTTTCATTAATTCTTATATACTCTGTATAATTTATATCCTTCCATATAATTTGTGAAATTGATTCATAATCTTGATTTTTGTATTTTTTATTTTCAAATATATAAATATATATATATATTATATTTTTAATTTTGATATTTATTTTCTGAAAATTTATAATTTATAATTTTGTTTTTTTTTTAATTTTTCCGATTGTTAATTTTATTTGATTTTGGAAATTTTGTAATTTGAGATTTATAATTTTGATTTTAAAATTTTTTTTCAATCCAAAAAAATATAATTTTTGAAGACAAATTATGATTTTGGAAATTATTTTCTAAATTTTAAAATTAATTAGTAATAGATATAAATATAAATACAATATGAATATTAGTTTTAATGTAAAAGCAAAAAATAAAATTTACTAAAAATACCAATTGAAAAGCCAAAGTTTGCGTGTACAAACTTGCGGCTTATATCAGTTCTAGCAAAACATATTGTGGTTGGCTATGTTCACTTCGACTTACTTAAGCACTTTATAGCTTAATTAAATAAAATAAAATGAAATATAAAAATCAGATAAAAAAATTTCAGATTAGAACAGTTCACATCAGATCAGAAAATATCAAGAACAATAAATAACTACAATAAATTCAGATCAGAAAAATTCAGATCACACCAGAAAAGTTTAGATCAGAAATTTTAAGATCAGAAATTCAAACGAACTGAACATAGCCGTAGTTATAATGTAAATGACTAGCATAAAATCATACACAACTAAGATAACGACGAGGCTTTTTCCTTTTCGATCAAGTGCTATCGGTAAACATAATCAAGGTTCATCGTGTACAAGGTTGGGCATCAACAACTTAGTATACTTAGTCATGTGGCAAAGGCACATAATCGTGGCTTAAGGGCATTGCAATATTAATTTTCAAGTATCAAATTGTCTTTGTCGAAAAGGTTTCCAAATAATACCCAACAAAAGACATGTTTATGAGCAAGCAAAAGTGGTTGATGCAACATGTGGTGAGGAATTATGAATTTACCTTGTCTTTTAATGTACTATACACGGAGACAACAACAGCAAGTAATGTAAAAGCACAACAATCTAAAAATTGAGCATTAAATTATTAAACATACATAAAAGAACAAGAAGGAACTCACCACGACAAGGTTACGCCAAGCTGCAATGTTGGAAGCAAGTGATACCATCGTGCAATAAATCTTGTGAAACACATTTTGTAAACAGTTGCGTGAAACACTTTCACTGACATTCCTATTCCATGAATCCAACAGTAACAAACACTTAAGGACCAGGGACCCCGCATACACAAGACAAGTCAATGAAAATGGAAAGACCACAGCGTGCCACTGTTACATACATAAAAATTGCAATTCACCAGGCAAACATATCAGTCACCTTTCCCTTATATGCAGAGCCTCAATTTTGTACATGATGACTGCATATGATAGAAGCCCATCCTCTTTAAAATTGCATCCCAATTAGAGGTGGGTAGATACAAACTAGCCAAAGGTACTTACAACATGGTCAGCTTGAATCCCATACACGGTCGATAAATATGCTATTTTCCAGCTTTGGGGCTGCAAAAAAACTAGGCTGATATCAACATCAGAGTATAACTAAAAAAAAACAAAAAATAAAAGATAAAAAAATGCCACAGATATAAGTGTAGAAATTTGACAGGGCATATAATGTAACCAGTGCATAGAAAGTGTGGTAAGAAGGGCACATGGTCCTATGCAGACAAAGAAAGAGGTGAATTTGAATACAACATAGCTCAAAACAATCTACATGGAGCAAATAGGCATTGCTAGTGAAGTCTAATATATATGCGCCAGAGATGAATCAGGTATATAGTCACATACTCCTTGAAGTTTTGACTTAATACATGGAGCGAAAAAAAGCCAATTCAATAAAAATGTCGACAGGAACCTTACACCATTACATTGTGCATATCACATGGAAAGCACTGAAGTTTAGACCGAAGCAAATCTTACCCATTCCGAAATTACTATTACCCTTCCTATTCAAATCAACCATGAAGCAAACCAAAACCATAATTAAACAAAACAACAAATGAAATACTACCTCCGTATTAAAATAAATGCATTACTTAATATATATGGATGTATCAAACTAATTAAATCAATCCTTATTGGGCAATAAATTCTCTCTATCTTGCACTTATCACATGGCCTCCCTTTTTATTTTTTCTTTATCTCTCTCTTTTCCAAAAATTGTCTAGGAGTCCACAGTTTTTATAATGAAGCATTAAATGGAGGTAGTAAGACAATTCTAGCAAAAAAAGAAATGGACCCAATCCAAGCTAACCTCAAAATTATAACGCTACATAGATCGAAAATTCATGGCGTGTTAACTTACAATTAACTCGGAATTGATTGGAACCCAACATCCCAAAACAGGACCAAACTCCAAAGTGGATCAAATGTCTCACAACCCAAACACAGTGTGTATGTATACAGAAAATTGTACAAATATAAACAAACAAGCAAACAAGTTCATCAAAATCTAATAGATATCTACTTTGAATATTGAACCATATAAAAAATGCGATCGGGACCCTCCTAACGCACCACCATGTGAGCGTAAACACACAAAAAAGGGTTGTGGGTTTGGGGAAAAGCATAAGGTCAACTTTCCAAAAGTGAGCAATAGTGAGGAAAAAGAAGAAGAAAACAAGACTTTTGCAGCAAAAGCTGATCACTGAAGCAGACAATCATCAAAGAAGAATGTTGCATATTTACTTGTATGCTTGTGATTACCTAAAGGTGGTTTTGTATTTAATCAAAGGGATGTTGAATTGTTGATTGACAAAGTTAGGCAGAATTTTGTAAGGAAAACCTTGAGAAAGTTATGGCCTAAAGCCATTGCTAGAGAATGATAAGCTAAAGTTATCGAGAGAGTAAAAGTTTTAAGCTGTTAATCTATCATTTGTACCTTCATTTTCCATTAGGCACACTTTAGAAAGTCAATATCTAAAGCGTATAGCTTAGAAAAACTCAAAAACTTAGTTCATTATACGGCCCGGAGCATAGGCCGAAACGATAGGGGCCCTTACCATGGAGACAAAACTCAGCCGTTTCGTTATAGAAAGCCTGTTATGTAACGGGTTGGAGATATACTGTTCCACGAAATCTCGTTATAACGCCGGGAGTTGGAAATCACACCAAACTCGTCACGATGGCCGTTCTGTAACGGTGGAACGCCGTTATTTGTAGAGAAATAAGAAAATAGAAGAAGCCAAAGACTTGATAACTGTTTTTTCCTCAATCAAAATTGAAATCAAATCTTACCTAAGGCTTTATAACTTATATTTGACCAAAACCCGTCAATTAATTTCCCAAAATTACTATGAGGTTTGTGATTTTATTACAAAAATTCACGCCACGAAAACCGCAAAACGTTCATTTAAGCCATTACAACCGTTCCAGCGACAACGCGGCCGTTACCACGTTCGCAGTCTTTTTTCTATGGCCCATACAACAAAATTTTGAAGCTTATATTTATTGGAGGTTGAAAAATAGCTCCATGACTAGCTTGGGTTGGAGTTTAAAGAAAGAAATAAAATTTTCTAAACGAATGGCATTAAGATTTAAGAAAATTGCATCGACCTTCCTATTCTTCTGCCTTTTTTCTTCATTTTAACACAAAATTAGAAGTTTTTAAAAGGGAAGTATACTAGTCTAGCACTTAACATTGGCAGCAAATATCAAACAAAATTTCTAATTTATCCAAGTTTGGTTGTCTAGGTTAAGCTTTTTTTAATAATTTTGTTATCGGATAAGTGTGGGTTGTTATATTAATTTTTTAACTTTAACTTAGAATATACTCCCTCCGTTCCGAGATGTTTGATATGTTTGGAATATTTACACTATTCATAAGATGGGAGAATCTTTAAAATTACTTTCAATGTATAAAACATAATCTAGTCATATTGGGTCTTGTTTGATTCGTCTCAATGAATACGTTATTAATATCCAATAATTATAATTTTACATATACACAACAAAAGATATTAAAGGTCAAACAAGTGCATCGGCATATGTACAAGTCAAACATATCAAACAAAAGGGAACAGAGGGAGTAAGTTATTTTCTTGTATACTTGTGTTGTTATTTTTTAGTATCTGATTTGTCTACCATTTTTAATGCATATATGTTTCAATAAATATGAGTAATATATCAATTCTCTTGGTTTTTCTGCAAATATTAAACACAAAATTTAAATTAGCAAGTGTTAATGAATAAAAAAGACAACATAAGCTCAATGTACTACTCCTTAGACCCTTTACTTTCCTCCATGGTCACCACTATCTGTGATTTTATTTTAAGAACAAATTGCTAATCTAGGTAGCAATAAAATGTGAAATATGTAATACATACCAATACTTCATGTTTTCAAATAAAATTACCATTTACATATCGATTGGTACGCAAGCATAAGATTCAAAGTACAATTGTTTATTATTGTTTTGTAGGGTCTTCTACTTATTTTTCCAAGGACCCCTAAAATGTCAGAACCAGCCTGAGAATGGTCATAGAACTTTGATACCTATAAATTAAGATACCGTTTACAATATTTAAACACAATATTAAAAATCACTATTTTTCATTGTTATATGAGAGAAAAAGTGTCCCGGATAAAAACATAAATTTTCTTACCACTTCTACTAAAGGAGAAGAGTGATTTGTTAAAGTGAGAAAGTGGGTAGCCACGAATTGGTGAGGAAGTTTTGTGCTAGCTGCTGAGAGCAATCTAAGAACCAAACTTGTGACTGAAACAAACAAGCCAAAAATACTAAATAATCTACCCATATTTATAATTTTAATAGAATATAGAGGTAAATATCAAATTTGGTGATGATAATATGAAGTTTAATAACTACTAAAAACCTAAAAGGCATAAACAATTAAAGCGGGAAAAATAACTCAAAAGCTATGGGATGCTTAAATGAGCCTAATCAGTTACGTCAATGTGGGTACGCGCGTCCAACGCGTGTCGGTGTCGGACACAGGGTACGGCAAGTTGGAAGTGTGTCCGTGCAACCTAGCTTATGAAAGATCACATTTTCAAAAAAAAAAAAAAAACAAAGAAAGAAAGAAAGGAAGGAAGAAGAATAAGAAGAAATGAAAAAAAGCTAGGAAAACTAATTCTTTAACTACTTGGAAGCTGTATTTTATGGTGAGAATAACCTATATTTTGTAGCATGGTCACTTACCGCATCAATCTTAAAAGTATCACATTGTCGAAGAAAAATTACCTAAATGTTCATCGAGGAAGCATTACTAGAGCTTTGAGAAAGAGGTTAATTCGGACCAAAAATTTTAAGAGAGACTTCTATAATTAATTGATTTTATAAAAATACCAAATAAGAAGTATAATCTTCATTTTTGGGATACATTCATTATCTACACTAGAGTTTCCATTCTTCATAAGTCAAACCTCTTGAATAACATCAAGCTTCAAGCATACAGCTACAACTACAATCTGCACAACTTTCTCCCAAGCCCCAACGGTGCGCTCCTCCAATGGGGTCCAACCGCATAACATAAGCCAAAAAGAGTACATGGTTTCAACTACAAGTATCATCATTCATCATCTATTCTTAGAGTATAAATTCTTCATAAATCACACCTTTAGAAAAATATCGAACTTCAAGCATGAATGTTTTCAACATGGGCTTAGTTTAATGCATACATAACTTCTACCTAATTCTCCAAAATTTTTAAACTTCAATTTATCCAACAACCCCCAAATGAATAGCAAACTTGGAGTCAAGCAGTATGAACAATTTTACCTATCTACTAGTTCCATTTAACACCTCAAACAACCATCTCACTTCAAATACATAGTCAACTGCATTACTACTTAAGTCTGAATAACTTCCATGCTACTTTCTCTATATTCAAAAGAAGAAGAAACCCTTAACTTCCCAATTCTCATACTAGGTATGCTAATAAGTTCAGCTCCTATATCATAAAGTAAACACACGCTCAAGACATCCAACACATTCAAATGATTTACAATAAGTTTAGATAAGTTCCAATAGGTTCTAATAAGTTCCGACAAGTTCAATTATAAACTCAAGTAAGTCCCGATAAGTTCAGCTCCTATTCTTCTCAACTAATTTTTGTTCATAAGAACGGTCATGTTCTTCTCAACTTAGTTTTGCTGATGTGAACGGTCTTGTTCTTCTCAACTTAATTTTGCTGATTTGAACTTATTTTTGCTAATTTAAATTTTGGTCTATATTGTCGTTAAATATTGCCAAGCAACTTATTTGTACTCACTCCCACAAGCTCTTGGATCCTATGGCAAAACCCTATTTAAGTATATTTGACTAAATGAACCTCCAATACAAAATGCCAAAACCCACCTCTTTATCACCAAAAATCAACTACAACCTTCATCTCTAAAAAAAATTCTTCCGTTGTCACTTTGCACGTCACAATCGCAAATCTTTATCCCTTAATATCTCTAATTACATAATTGTCAATATCTTCAATATAATTTTTGCTCAATCTATAACACGAATCAAATAAGGCAATGTTTTTATCTTATATATTCCTTGAATTTTATATTACGACACTTAAGAGCTTAAGATCTTATAGAAGTAGGAGTATCATTCACAAGATTCACCTTAAATAAACACCAATAAGTTCCAATCGGTTCTAATAAGTTCTGACAAGTTCAATTATAAACCAAAGTAAGTCCCAATAAGTTCGGCTTTCAGCCTCAAAGTCTTCATAAGTGCTAACAAGTTCAGCTCCTATATCATAAAGTAAACACACGCTCAAGACATCCAACACATTCAAATGATTTACAATAAGTTTAGATAAGTTCCAATAGGTTCTAATAAGTTCCGACAAGTTCAATTATAAACTCAAGTAAGTCCCGATAAGTTCAGCTCCTATTCTTCTCAACTAATTTTTGTTCATAAGAACGGTCATGTTCTTCTCAACTTAGTTTTGCTGATGTGAACGGTCTTGTTCTTCTCAACTTAATTTTGCTGATTTGAACTTATTTTTGCTAATTTAAATTTTGGTCTATATTGTCGTTAAATATTGCCAAGCAACTTATTTGTACTCACTCCCACAAGCTCTTGGATCCTATGGCAAAACCCTATTTAAGTATATTTGACTAAATGAACCTCCAATACAAAATGCCAAAACCCACCTCTTTATCACCAAAAATCAACTACAACCTTCATCTCTAAAAAAAATTCTTCCGTTGTCACTTTGCACGTCACAATCGCAAATCTTTATCCCTTAATATCTCTAATTACATAATTGTCAATATCTTCAATATAATTTTTGCTCAATCTATAACACGAATCAAATAAGGCAATGTTTTTATCTTATATATTCCTTGAATTTTATATTACGACACTTAAGAGCTTAAGATCTTATAGAAGTAGGAGTATCATTCACAAGATTCACCTTAAATAAACACCAATAAGTTCCAATCGGTTCTAATAAGTTCTGACAAGTTCAATTATAAACCAAAGTAAGTCCCAATAAGTTCGGCTTTCAGCCTCAAAGTCTTCATAAGTGCTAACAAGTTCAGCTCCTATATCATAAAGTAAACACACGCTCAAGACATCCAACACATTCAAATGATTTACAATAAGTTTAGATAAGTTCCAATAGGTTATAATAAGTTCCGACAAGTTCAATTATAAACTCAAGTAAGTCCCGATAAGTTCAGCTTCTATTCTTCTCAACTTATTTTTGCTCATCAGAACGATCATGTTCTTCTCAACTTAGTTTTGCTGATGTGAACGGTCTTGTTCTTCTCAGCTTAATTTTGTTGATTTGAACTTATTTTTGCTAATTTAAATTTATTCTTGCCAAAATCATAAACAACAATCTATTAAGGATTGAAACTGAATTTTGTTGAACCGTACTTATTTTTGTTAATATGAATTTACTTTTACCGAAGTAAAATTAAGATAAAAACAAGGCCTAAACACGTGTTTACAAGTTCCAATAAGTTCAGCTCCTATATCATAATTCATAAAGTAAACACACGCTTACAATATCAAACACATTAAAATTATTATACTTAACTCCATTAAAAAAACATCCAAATACTTAAAAATAAGTAAAAAATCACAATCAACAACATAATAACAAATCAACAATTAATCACAAAAATCGCAATACAACAAACGATCATAAAAAAGAACTTACAGGAACCAAAAGAAGCGACGAAACAAAGAGACAAAGAACAGAAGAAACAGCGGCGCAAACAAAGCGTCGAATCAAGAATTGCTTGAAGGAAGTAGGAGGAGAAAATCGAAGGATTAATGTAGGAAAATGGAAAACAGAAACGTATAACAAAGTCATTCCAATACAAGCGATTACAGCAGTTGATTTTGATATACTGTTCACTAACAAAGTATTGTTTTCTGAAGCTTCCATTGTTAATGGAAGATGAAGATGAAGATGAAGATGAAGAAAAATGAGAAGAATTCAAATTTTATGAATTAATTAAATTATGTTGATGGAATTTGGGATGATATTAATGGAACAATGTTTAGAGAGGAGAGTGTTTTCAAATTTAGGAGAATCTTTGGTTGGATTATTGAAATGTTTGATGGACTCATGGTAAAGCTGTCAATTACTAATTTACTAGGTACATGCATATAAAGTGTCGTAAAATATAGACGAAAATGGGAACAAACGGGCAAAGAAAATTTGAGTAGGAGTATTATAGTAATCTTTGTACTATCGGTACATAGTGGAAAAATTAAATGCTAAAGTTAATTGTCAACAATGAACATATATTTACCAACTATTTGCTTACTTTTTTACTGGCGAGTATGTTATTTTAGTTTAAAAGATTAACTAATATCTATCTATCTACACTAGTCTCTCTATTATCTCTCTGAAAATCTAAAGAAACCCTAAATGTTTTGATGATGGTAAGGCCAAGTCTTTCTTTTTTAACTTCAATTTTAGTTGTTTAGTTATTAATAATACAAGTAATACTATGCTCCCAAGATCTACATATATATATATATATATATATATATATATATATATATATATAACTTTTTCTCTTTCACCATTATTTGTGTCTCTTCAATTTTTTCTTCCAATATCTCTATATTTATATCCCAAAAGTTGTCAAAAATGTAGCTAATAAATGCAAATTATATTCAATTACACCAACACATTGCTGAATTTCTGCATAAGCAATGACGAATATAATTTTTAGAACAAGAAAATTAGGGGAAATGTAAATTAAATATAAGTTTTTTCTTGCTACTATATAATTTTTAGGTTTTTGTTAAATTTGAAGAAGAGTTTTACTCAATCACATCATCTTGTACTTACAATTACTCTTGCATGTTCAATTTAGGTGTTGTTTGGTTGAAGGTGTAATTCCTTGAAAAATCAATTTCCTAGGAAATAGCTTTGAGGGGTTGTGTTTGGTTGGAGGAAAAGAGTCATTTCATAGGAAATAGAATTTCCAATGGAAAGTAATGTTCTATGTTTTATGGGAAATAATTCCCCCCTTGGTGAGTATAATTTTCCATGCTATTTTTTTCTTCTAAAATTACAATTATATCCTTAAAATAATTCACAGTCACAATATTTAACGTAAAAATAATTAACTGGCATAGGTAAAGTTGTTATATACTAGAAACATTGAATAGGAATTGTGGAATTACTTCCTAGAAAATACAATTTCCTATGATGACAAACAAACAATTTAGCCTAATTCCTAGGGAATAACATAGGAAAAAGTTTCCCATGAAATCTAATATCAATTCCCATGGGAAGTTATTTCCCATGTTGAACCAAAATAATTACAACAGTGTTATGGAATGTTATGGTTGCCCATTATTCTTATGTCTTTTCTACTTCCTTAGCTTGTAACTCCTTTTAACATTTACACCTCCCTTGTAACCTCATTAATGTATTTTTTGTTACTTCATTGTAACTCTCTACATAATGGAGACTCTTGAATCCTCCTAGGAGGTTACTCCTTAATATATATATATATATAATAAAGATCTAATAATAAGGAGGTGAAAAATAACAAAGATATTATTTACAACGACTCTTTCTCCCTTATTCTTATTCATACTCTATTTTATAACAAACAACTTGATTTTTTCATGAAATATTGTATTGAAATTGTAGTGATATTAATAAAAAAAGAAAACAATTAGAGGATTTCTAAATTGTGTTTGAAATGTACACACCAAAGTTCATTATTCATAAATGCATTATTCACGTGTTCTACGGGAGCAATATTCAATGACCTATAGAGCAATATTCAGACACTTATATACTCCGTATTAATATTCAGATGATGGAGCAATATTCAGAGACGTATAAAGAAATATGCAGAAAGTGACGCAGTAATATTCAAAGACCTACAGAGCATTATTCAAAAATCGATGAAGCAATATTCAGAAAGTGATGGAACGATATTCAAAGACTTATACATCAATATTTCAAAAGTGATGGAGCAATATCCAAAGAATTATAAAAAATATTTAAAAAAATAATGGAACAATATTCAAAAATAGATGAAGTAATATTTAGAAAACTTATAAAGCAATATTTGATGGAGCGATGTTCAAAGACTTTATTGAGTGATATTCAAAAGGTGATGGAGCAATATTCACAAACTTAAAAAGTAATATTCAAATAGTGATGAACTTATAATCAAAGACTTATACAACAATACTCAAACTTTTGATTTTTTTATACCAATATTCAGAAGAAAAATAAATCAGCATAATGTTTAGGCTTTGATACATCAATATCACACTTTCTATACAATATTCAACTTTTATATTACACATGTTCAAAAGATTTACTATTAGAAACCAATATCTAGAAAGAAAAAAAAGGATAATATTCATACTTTATAAGAACAATATTTAATCTTGTATTGAACTATAAACAACTTTTACTAAAAGCCAATATCATAAAGGAATGATATATATTCATGCTTTTAAAGAGCAATATTCAGACTTTCTAAGCGTATTTTGCTTGTAAAGATAAAGTGGAAGAAGGTTATCCCAAATTTACTACCCTTTCGCCTTCAAGGTTTTGTTTAAAAATCTATTGAATCTTGTCTTATTTTATATGTTATTAATTAGTATCTAATATTTACGAGAACCTTATTTGTAGATTGGTGGAAGAACCCTTACATTGTATGGATGAACCCATGAGATATCAAGATTGAACTTCGTTCACCTACATGTTGAATCACATGTAGTGACCAGCTATGTAGCATGGGTACTTCTAATGGGTTAATGTTTCCGAACCCGATTCGTCCCTGTATTGGGGACGATTCCGATTCTTCATGTTATAATTTACCGTACCCATTAACAATATTTTTCAGAGTAGCCGTTTTCAGTTCTCATATCCGTATTCGTTTTCGACCCCGTTCCCGACTCCGTGCAACCTAGGTGACTAGTCAGCAATTTTACCAGAGCGCCATTGACGAATTACAAATTTTCCCCTTGTGTTTTTAATAAGATAAATTAGTGATTGATTAAGCCCGTCCAAGAGTGTGTTTTGGTCAATTGATTAAGTCTAAGAGTGAGGATTAATTAGTCCTGAGTTTTGAGTATTATTTGAGTATCACTTCAACTCCACATCAGATTCTTTCGTTCTTGTTTGTGTTTTTGATTGCGGCTACAAAAGAAGCAATTCTTCCAATTGAATAATTTTGCAAAGGCTACAAAGAAGCAATTCTTTCACTTAAATAATTTTGTAAATGCTGTGAGTTTATTACACTGATATATACATACAAAGAGCACCTAAAACAGCTTGTTGACTTCACCACAACAATGCCTCTACACATCCAATTAGTTACAACGGAAAACCAATATGGGGAACGGGATAATTAAAGGGAAACCGCTATTACTATCTAGTTAGGCCTCAAGCCAACAAACTGTCAATATATTCTCCCATCCATTACACAGCCTCTATTACACAGCCTCTATGCTCGAACATTTGCAGCACCTTCTGTTTCCATATATCCCCAGAAAAGTGAACACTTTTCTTTAATGGGTAAGGTTTCACTATAATTTATAACATAGAATGATACAAGAAATATTCTACAGTTTACTATAGGGGCTCAAACACGGTTCTTCGTTCTAGGAGCTCAGATAATACACTTCTCATTTTATCAACAGATATAGGTTTTAATATGCAACCATCCATACCCACCCTAACACAATTGTCTCGGGCCATCCTGTCGGTGCTTCCAGTAAGTGCAACAATTAAAGGTCTCTCGTGACGATTTGAGAACCGTTTTCGTATTTGAGCAGCAACTTCAAGGCCATCAGATCCAGGCATACACAAATCAATGAAAATCACCTTGAATTCTCGAGACGCAGCTATCAAGCATTCATCACTTGATGCTACAGCAGCGACATCACATCCAAGGTGCATCAAAAGTCCTTTTGTCACTCTTCTGCTAACTCTGCAAAGTAATCCCCAGGAAGTAATTAGCTTTTTCTAAAAGCAAGAGGCCGAGAATCAGTTTCATTGAGAGTGCACCACATGTCCACATAATAATTGAATGCAAATATGAGATAATAATAAGTCCAAATTAACATTAAACAGAGGATCTGGTGTTTATTTTTCATAAGCTAGCAATGTATATACAAGATATAAGTTTCTTTTAATGCCAACATGATGGTGTTTAGAAGAGAAAAGGGAATACAAATTGTAATTCAGACTATCAGATATGATACAACACAAAATAGGAATGAATCATATTAAGAGTTTGTTTACAGAGGCAAATGCCAAAATAGGAAGCAAATATATCGGCACTTGCACAATCAGTGATAACTCTATTAAAGGGCTAAAGAACACTTCTTTTTTGTTTAACCCCGCTTACACTGGATAGAAAAAGCTTCATTCTCTACTCCTATCAACCACTCTTTGTTCATGACAAGAATTTGCACATGCATATGGTAAAATATTGAGGATACAGGTAACTGAGGTATAGTGTTAATGAGGGCCACATGACAGCATCCTTCTTAAATGTCTTCCTAGTACATTATTGATCTCAAGAGTCAAGTCACAAACTGATTTTAAGTTTATATATGTGAAAGTTGACACCAGCAGAAGACAGCATGTACCTCTTTCTCTCCGGAACAATGGAGCCTACTTTAAACTGAAATGTCTCATATCACACCTAGAAATAGGTGAACATTAGAAGTTAAGTAGTCATATGACATGAATTAATCCAAAACTGTGTGTTACAGCCATCACAACAAAGCAATGTAGTTGAACAAAAGCAAGACCACAACAGTACACCACTGCATCAGGCTTAAAGCCTTGAATGTCATACATTATAACTATAAATGAGAGGTCATCTTTTATTTCAGTGTACATACCACATTACCAATTTACCACTATAGTAGGATCACAACTTAGACCGAGCAACAGATTGATGATTCAATGACTTTTGCCACAAAAGGAAGGCTCATCAAACTTCGCAGTTCACTAAGATTTCCTTCAATAAAGTTCACATAGGAGGGCTGTGCTAAGTCAAATGATTCAGACCCTTTAACGCTTTCACCAAGTTTTCTATTATTCCCCTGGATTTCAAGTCCTTAGCATTAAAGTTACATATCACACTAGATTCAGATTCTAAACAGTAATAATTTGGGAAAAAAGTTTTATTGCAAGACTCCAATGCCAATATTCCTAATAAAAGGAAGTGAAGTATGTTAACGGAGCAAGCAAATTTTTTTGGCAAAAGAATGAGCAGTTACGTTGAAACTATCTTGATCCATAATGGAGAAGAGCCTAGAACACGATAATTTGCATTGGCCATGTATCATCAACGGAGAGGCTAAGTCATCTAAAATTAGAAAAATTAATACCACTATTTCAAACTATTTTTGATCTACCACAAGCAGTCCCATTTGAATATCACTCATGGAACCAGCTTCAAATTACAGTTGACAAAAATGAGCCTTGGGAATTGATGGAAACAATAGTTATGTGCATGGCAAGTGAATTAGAAGCCATTAAAAGTTCTAAAAAAAATTAAAAGAGTCACTAAAGGTAAGAAAATGTATATGTAGCCCCTATAGTGGTTGAAAAAAATATAAGCAAAGTAAAAAAGGAAAGTTGTTAAAGAAAAAAATAGTAAATTCAATTAACTGAGTCATTTAAGGATGTGATATGCACAAGATTACTATTCACCTAGGTTACAAGACTAATATTTGACAAATCCAATTTAAAGCTGGGTTCAATCACAGATAATAAAAAATTGAGTTAAAGAATACCCACACAGATCCCTTTGAATCTTAAAAAGCGCATCCGAATAAGAATAACAATGCATTGCCATCAATTTGACAGCCTATCCTGAGACGTGATAGTCTACAGCATCATTTACATCAAAATAAATTTAAAAAATAAATACAAAGATAAAAAATAAAATTGTGCCTTCTTGTGTAACCTTAATAAATAACAAAAGAATCACAAAACTAACAAATAAGTACTTACCCATTCTCATCCATAATGAGAGTTCTAAGGCCACCAAAGCTTGATTGAATTGGATTTGTCAATGCATTTGGTGCAAAAGGGACCACTGTTCCATTTGATCGCTCGGGACTCCCAAGTTTAACTACAAAAATAGCCGTGCAACCCTTTCCAAGACCTTCACTTTCAATCCAGATGTTCCCTTCCATAAGACTTACAAACCTAGTTTGAAAGTAAAACATGTCCAAGAGAAACAAACAAATTACAAAAGAATAGATTTAAGTAACATGAACAAGTTAGCTTAAAATGATAAAAGATAGGGCAAGTCTGAGGCATCATTCTAAGATCTGCAATGACAACCTTGCACTAAAATTTGTAAAATTTTCTAACTGCAAATTTTAGCATTATTGTCATTTCATTGTTCTTCAAAATCGCATTAATAAAAAGTCTCAATACCTTTTGCAAATGGCAAGGCCCAGTCCACTACCGCCCAAATTTCGATTTGGAGGTGTTTGAGTTTCAGCAAATTTTGTAAAGAGCTTTGGAATATCTTGCGGGTTAATTCCAGGTCCTGAATCCTTCACCTAAACTCATGCAATGGTGCAGTCAAATTAAAGTAAGATCTCAAAAGAGATTGGTTTGACTACGGAAAAAAGAATCTACCTGTACTCGTAAATAGTAGTTATCATCTGTTGCTACCGGAATGAAATCAGGAGTCCGAGCATCTCTCAAAGACTCTGCTTTTGCAACTAGAGCAGTAACTGAGATGCCTCCTTCTTTCGTAAACTTCACAGCGTTACCAACAATATTCAAGAGAACCTGCATTAGGCGTTTTTCATCACCAACAGCAAACTCTGGCACATCCGGAGCAAGAGTAAATGTTATCATCAACTTTTTGACAGATGCTATTGGCTTGATCAAATTAAGAACCTGCATAATAAAGAATACAACCAAGTAAGACGCACAGCCCCAATCCCTATACCATGTGAAAGAGTTTTGTAATTTGTATCACCATTTAATATATATCGACCAATATACACCATGACAGCTAAACTACAAGATATTAAAGGGAAAAATAACCCACATTTCTAAAAACTTCAATCCGTTGGGGTGGTTTAAAACCAAAACTTTGAGAACATATTATGCATGATGGAACATAACCATATAGAGGTTTAGACCATTAAAAATAACATAAAAGGTCTATTTTACCTCTTGAAACATAGTATGAAGGTTGAATACACCATTATCAAGCTTCAGACTTCCATCTTCAAGCCTTGAAAGGTCCAACACGTCATTAATCAAAGTTGCAAGCAGATTGCTGCTTTTTAAAATTGCTTCAACCATTAATCGTTGCTCAGGAGTTAATTCCGTCTCTTGCAATAATGACGAAAGGGCAGTAATTGCATGCATAGGAGTCCTCATTTCATGATTCATTACAGCCAAAAAGTCATTTCGAGCACGGATGGCAGTCTCTGCTTCTCTTCGAGCCAGATCAAGTGCAACATTCTGCTCCAAAAGTTGTTGTTGAGCTCTCATTGATTCCTCCAAAATTGCTGCATGTGACAGAGCAACTGCTACCTGAATCATTCCAAATAAAATCTTAAGGTAAATTAATAAATAATAATAATAAAATTCCTTTTAGCAAAATGTATGCAAGAAAATTTCACAATCAATATGTTGTATAAGATGTTCATGCATACTGCTTATAGCTTTCTTAATGATATAAAGCTTATATCAATATGACCATGACTATCAAAAAGAACAAACAGCCACTTTTCTTTCATATTCTATGACTATCAAATTGGGATAACTTGTTATATAGAGGAAGATGACATTAACAAGATATATACAAAAAGAACAAACTATGCAGAATTTTGTCCACACAAAATCTGTTCACAATTGACACATGAGAGTGTTATGGACTTAAGGTTGTAAGCCAATCCATTACGGTAGTTGGAAGGTTACAACAACAAAACAACAATGGCAAAGCCTGAGTCCCAAAATAATTTGTGGTTGGCTAGACATGAATCAATAAGAAGTCATTTGCAAATATTCTCTCCCTCCACGCTTCCTTATTCAACGCCAAATTCTTCTTAAGACCCAATAACCTCATATTGCCGCTAACCACCATCATATAAGTTTGCAGAACCCTTCTCCTATGTCCATCCTTTACAACTTGTTTGGATACATAAAAATGGAGGGAAGGGAAGGGAAGAGAAAGGGAAGGATGGAGGTTCCTCCATTTGGATAGCAAAATTGAGAGGTGAGGGAATTGGGAGGAAGAGAAATGAAAGGAATTTGTTCTCTTCCATCCTTGAGCAACAAATCCTTCCAATATTGAAAAGATTTGAAAGAAAATTCACACCATGACCCTTCTCCACTATCACCACCATTGTGTCTTCTCCCTCCCTCACTCTCTCTTCCTTTCCTCTCCTATTCAAATAAAGGAAACTAATTAATTTTCCCCTCCCTTCCTTCACCTCCCCCTCTTCCATTTTCCTTCCCCTCCCTTTCCTTCCAAAAAAGTTATCCAAACAAGCCGTTAAGGTTATGGGGTGAATATAGTCTAGGGGGCAGGTAAGGAACCAAGAGGAAATATAAAGTTCAAAAGAGCATGAAGTCTAGATTGAAAGTTTGTATGAAGAAAGCCTTTTTAGATTCATAGCAGGCAACATATTGACATGCATTAAAAGCATCTCCAATGGCAAATTACATGCTATTGTAGTTTGTCTTGCCACATCAAATTTTAAAGTCATCATACAATCAAGCTACAAAATACTTCAAGAGTTAGAGATAGCCCATTGTAGCTTCTCAGAAAATTAAGCAAAAAATTACTCTAACTATACATGTCACGTTAAATGGCGGTAACTTTCTAATTTCTATATTTAAGTCAAGCAATATAGCTTGTTTGAGCACGCTGTTTGTTATGCTACAATTGAATTGTACTTCAATGGTAAGCTACATGCTTGAAATTTTGCTAAGGTGTACCCATGAGTTTTTGCGTTTTCTAAGTTGTACCCAATGTTTTTTGAAATTTTCAGTTGTACCCTTAAACTCACCTAATTTTCTAAGTTGTGCCCTTTTAAATTAAAATTCCGTTGAAAATTTTTGTTGTTTTTATTTTAATCGATTCTTTTATTGAAATAAATATTCAAAATATTTAGATTTATCTCTTAGGGAATTTCAAAAGAGTATAATTGAAGGAAGCTAACCAAATTTATAACATGAAATTTCCTAAATGGAGCACAACTTAATGATATTGGTTAGCTCAAAGGGTACTACTAAGAATTTTGAAAAACATTGGGTACAACTTAGAAAATGCAAAAACTCATGGGTACACCTTAGAAAAATCCAATTTTAATTTATTTGCAAGTATGTCCCTTTAGTACACTAAAGGAGATGCTGTAACATGCTATGATTCTTTGTTTATTAAGGAAACTAACACCATTAAGAATATTAGAAATTACTTTACGATATAACTAAATAATCAGAAGAGTCAGGAAAAGAATGAGGCAATGAGCTGGACTGTCTTAAGATACTATACATGGGAGGTTACTTTATTAGATGCATTCCTTCATTATTAGAGCTGTAATTAGCAATAAGTTCATAACTAGATAATTGAAGTATTATTTCTAGCTGGCCAGGTTTTTTCTAATATTTTTTATTTATTTTTGACAGGGGTGCAATTCTCCATTAAGACTAGGATGCAGAAGATGGGAGCCCAACAAAATGAGAATTTTCAAGCTCATTGGAGTACTATAGTATGTAATTGGGTGTTAGGAGGAGTCCATGGTAAGACACCGACATTGGGGCAACTCTTGGGAGCAACAGCCCTGTAAGATTGACTCAAGGATAAGAATTCATGTGGTTTGTAATAACTTAATCGTTCGAAAGATATACAATTAGGGTGAAATAATTCATGTAGCATATAAATTATTGTGTTGCCATTGATATTTTTTTCACCATTTCCATTTTGTTCTATACACGATACGTTTCCAGCCAGATTGTTAACTTTGGTTCTACCTGCCTAGTGATGCCAGAATGTAATCCAACCAACATCTTTGTATAAAACCCAGACCTAAACATTATTCAGAGAACAATGAGAGCCAATTATTGAGTGCTCAATTGTGAGGATAGAGTTCCCATTAAGTGGTTTCAATTTAGCATTATTGATAAACTTACATATAAAAATCACCATTTGTTTGATTTGTATTAACGAAATTGTTCAAATAATTAACAATTAGGCTGATATAGTTCATCCAGCATATAGGTTATTGTATTAACGAAATTGTTTGAATAATATACAATGGTGAGCCCTAGTACTGGGGTTGGCAACTAGAGTGGATATTTCAATTTATCCTCTTTCCAATCTATTATTAAATAGTTCTTTTCAACTAAGTTCAATGTTTCATTAGGATAATAAAGACGCAATAGGGTTAACATCTATTACTTTCTATATGTATGTGATATATGTAGTAATTTCTAAAGGTTGTGCATTCAGGTATTCGAATATTTTTCAACCTGGAAGGCAATTCCTCCAGTTTCTATTTAATACTAATGCTCGCCAAAGGGCCTATTTACTTCAGCTGAAAACAGCTGAACTGAACTGATTGGAGCAGAGCTGAAAGTTTTTTATGAACGATTAATGGGTAGCAAAATAAAAGAAGAGCTGAGATGAACGGAGCGGAACTAATTTTAAGCTGAAGTAAACAGGCCCAAAGTCACTTTGAATTTATGGGGAAACAAGGAGAAAATATGACATGAACTTTGAGTCATGTACAAAAAATTATGAAGCAAATGCAAAGCACTATCATAATGAATGGGAAGCATTGTCACAAGTTAATTATAACCTCTATAAACATGCAAAGCATCACATCATAGGCCAAATATAGAACAAAACAATTAAATTTCCAACATTCTTTATCAAATAAGAAAAGATAGTTGGAGGCAAACAAACCTGATCTGCGACAACTTCAACTAGCTCCAATTCATGAAAATGCCATTGCCTAGCACTGTCTGAAGGAAGCATCAGAACCATCAAAGCATAACGCTTAGTTGATAGCTCCGGCCAATCATTAATTTGAAAGTTAGAAAGGTGTAGAAGGGGAACCCGCACAGCAACCACCTCACCAGGTATGTACTTCACTGATACAGGCCGTATTCTAGCCACAGGACAGTTTGGTGAGATTTTTACAGCACGATTGGTGCTGAATACTTGATTGATTACAGGAAGTTGAATGGGCACAGTAAACCCAACTGGGTTTTGTTGACGGAGTGTATAAGCTAGCTGAAGCTCCAGTCCAGTGCGTGTTGGCATCCATAAAGCACACTCTTCAAGAGCCAAAGTCCTACCCAGCTCAACAAGAGTAGTTTTCAGGATTGTATGCCGATCAAGAGTACTTCTAATCTCATGAGTCAGCATCCTAACATGCCGACCTGTTTCCTCTTGGGTACGAATGAGGCCCATCTCTCGGTCAAGCTCTGCAGCCTTATTTTTCAAGAATAATTCCCTAGTTTTTACACTTAATAAATCAGGAATTATATGCACAAGCATCAGTGCAGTCGCACACGAGACAACGGCAGTTAGAACCTTAGCAGTGGTCATAACCATTTCAACTGTTTTAGTATGTATTCGAAAAGTCCATAAATTAATTAGATGTGTCGCTCCACAAAGCACAATAAAAGCACCAAACTGCACAAGCACCCATCTATATGGAAAAACAGCTGATTTTTTAACGAAGTAAATCAACTCCAATGGGATAGAAAAATACGCAAGGGCTATGAAAAAATCAGATATGTATTGATACTTCATCAACAGATCATCAGGAGGCCACTGAGGCTCAATACAATTACACGACTCCATGTAGAACAAGCAACTCTGTCAACTGCTGCTTTTTAATGCGGTAGTGCCTGTTAATCACAAACAAGGGCCACAACAATCAACTTTGTTCATACTTCATACTTCATCAATCATAAGCAACCTACCAAGCCACCACATAAGCACACCATTTTTATCAAGTGAACATAATTTCATTGATCAAATTTATTTACACAAACACGGAAACACCCATATCAACATCACATAACTACTATCAAAGAATTTATCTTTGATATTTATTTTAACTTATTAGAATTGGGTCCAGTATATGGTACCTTGACGGTCGACACCTTCATTAACCTCAAAAAACACATGCCAATTCATGTAACGTTGAATTCGACATGGCACTTGGACACTTGGTTTTAAACTAAAATCTCAACTTTATTCTATAAATAGCCAACTCACACACTTGGACACCCGTATCCAAGTAGAAACTTTATCCGTCTTCAACTGACATTGGGTCCAGGTAACCCAACTAGGAAGCTATTTCAATCCACATAATATGATTTATAAGGTAGAATAATCCTCCCTCTTTCCCACTTTCTCAAATGTGCGACAACTCACAAATTGAACACATACACCGCGAAGTCCATAACATCAAAAGCTACGAACATAACCAAAAGCTTAATTTCCTAACACCAAAATAAAAAATAAAAAAAATTATAGCAATTACAACTCCCAACACATAACTCAATTTCAGGCCAGTCTGAGAACACCACCGCGCTCCGAATACACGAGGTCCACAACATCAAAAAATACTAAAATAACCGAAACCTTAATCACCTAACAACACAAATTAAGCACATTTTGATAGCAATTAAAACTTCCAACACACAACTCAAACTCCATGCCAGTCTCGGAACAAGCACGGGAGATGCCACCGTGCTACGACACGGGCAACAAAAGGCTGATTATCGAAATTCGATCATATTAACAGGTAAATATGAACTCAATTATCAAATTAATACTTTAATAATCACATAAAATTCTTTCTCTTTCTCAATAAACAATATCAACAACAATAACAAATAGCTAGTTTCAATCTTCAATTTCAATTTAAAGAATAATAATCAACTGTTTAACGATTAAATTAATGGTTAAACCCTAGATCGTGAAATGAATTCCGATGATTGAAAAAATGAAAGAAAAGATTACCTCAGAAGTTGCTTTAGTCGAAAAGAGGAGGCGCAGAAGGTGTTTTAATGGAAGAAGAAGTACAGAAAGATGCTTCAATGGAGAGCTTAAGAGTACGCTTCAATGGAGGAGCGATAATTTGGAAAGATGATCTTTTTCCTTTTTTAGTAACAAAGAAAAGAAATGTTGGATTTTTGTCCAATAAGACCTTTTAAATCTAAATGTTTTTGGAAAAATATATGTCCCGACCGCTAATTCAATAAAAATCCACTTTTGTTTTTTCATTTTTAAACCCAACTTTAATATATATTTTGGGGGAAATAGTGGGGATCACTGTGATTTGGTTATTTGACAAATCACAGGGGTAAAATAGTAAAATATCATAAACTTTGTTGAAAATAGTTAGTTAAGGTTAGTAGATGTTAGTAGACGGTTTTTGGAGAGTGTAGTTCACTCTCTTTTGTGATATTTTTTGTTATGCTATATCACAAGTGGTAATTATTAAAATCAAAACTGTCATATATCTCAAACATATCTCAAATTGCATTATATTTTCTAAACATTATAAACTAGAAATATGCAGCTAATTTTTCTCAAACTGCCAAATATCTCAAACCCGAAATTAAATTATATGGTGTTAAAAATTTTAAGGGTAAATACTCCAACTTAAATATTTTTAAGCTAATTATTTTTCCGAACTATATTTGGCAAATTGTGGATCAAAACCTAGAAGGAGAGGTATGTATATGTTACTTAATCTACAATTTGTTATTAGTAATAGGTAGGAATAAATTATAAGATGAATTAAAGATGTTTGTTTGAATGATATTTTTTTATAGTAATGATTTAGTTTTAATTTGTTATCGTCAGATTTATTTAGTTATAATTTTTTTTATAGTAATAAATTTGTTATCGTCAGATTTATTTAGTTCTAATTAGTAATGATTTCAGGTGAGATTCTTGTAGCAAGGGGTGAATTAAAAAAAATCTATACCCATTTTAAATGCTGGTGGATGAACATTGTTCATTAGATTCAGATGTAAATGATGATGAGTTTGTTCCTTGTAGAAAGCGGAAAAATATAAAGGTATATTTGTTGGTTTATATATTGAAATTGATTTTATGATATATTTAATAGAGTACTTATCTGAAGTTATTATCTTTTTAGGGTTGCGGTGGTAGGGAAGGGAAATCATTTAGGGTTAATGAAAGGCTATATGAGGTTAGTTCATGTTGTTATTCAGTTAAAGTGAAATTTAAATTATAGTAACTTTTTCAATGTTTTGTAATTAAGCAGGATAATTGTGATTCTGTTGGTGGGAAAGTGAAAAGCGATGGTGTTGTACTCAGCACATTAGCAGCTAAACTACCGCGTGTAAGTGAGAACAAAATGTTTAATTTTATAAATATAAAACTAATTTATATATTATGAAATTATTACATATGATGCTTATTGATCAAATAAGGTGATGGTTTTATGTGGTATGGTTTTGCATAAGCCTAATGTTAATTGTAGAATCGAGGCATTTGGTAGAATCTGTAGTAATTTTGATTCAAAAAGAAATAAGTGGGTCAAAGAAATGGGTTTTGGAGGGTTATTGAACTTAAGTTTCAAACACTTGCCACGTAGTTTATGCTATTGGTTGATGACTCGTGTTGATCCTATTAATGGTGTATTACTAACACGTGATGGGATAAAGTATAAATTATCATCAAATCAAGTTAGATGGGTTCTAGGTATCCCAAAGGGTGGCAAACAAGTTCCATTAGAATCTTCTGGGAAGGAAATGGACAAACAAATCAGTTGGTTGTACAGGAAGTATGGCAAAACAACCGAAGGAGGTAGTAGAGTTGGGATTTACGTGACTTCTGAAATAATGTCCATTGCTGAAGGTCAATGGGCTAATGAAGAAGAGGAAGAATTTAAAATGTTATTTTTGTTGCTGGTAATAGCCTTGGTTTTATGCCCTACGCAAGGACCACGACTCGCTGATGACGTAGTAGCAGCTGTTTGTTGTGCACAGTATGCTAGGGAGTTTGATTGGTGTGGCATTAGTGTTACAGAAGCTAATGTATTATGTTGAGGATTTAGGAAAAAGATTTTATTCAGAGGGATATGCAGGTGGTTGTGGTGGTTGTACATTCTTTCTAGCGGTAAATAACCAAAACTGTTGGTTTTATTCATTAATATTTTATGTGTAAATANTTTATGTGTAAATGAATCAATTGTTTAGCTGTTATATTGTATAGTTTTAGTGCATTTTTCTAACAACACATGTGTTTAGATCTTTTACCTTGACAGATTAAGAAGGACTCCTATAAGTTGGGGAATTATGCCACGTATTAAAGTATGGAGTATGACAAACATACGGGCTGCATGTAGTGATGATAGAAATCCATCATCGGGAGACTTTGGTTTGTTAGGGGTAAGATTTCAATATTTGTTTTACTAAGGGCTGCATGGCAATGCTTTGATATTTATATACTCATGGATTTTTTACATTTTTTTTGTTAGTGTGTCGACGTTGCCTACGGTGAAGTGCATCCTTGTGAGATTAAAGCGCGTGATATAGAAGCTCCAAGTGAGAGTGATGAGGAAGAGGTACTTATTGATTGAATTTTATAAACCATTATATGTTATCATATTTTTAACGAGGGTTTTTATTTTTTTTATGTGTTTTTAGGATTCAAATGGAAATTTATCCTATTGTGGCGTCAATGAAACAAGAATGATGCGCAGGAGTTTGTTAATGAAGCAAAATAGGCAGATCCGCAAGAGTGCATAGTTAGCTTTACTTTTAAGTGGTCAAAGCATGTCTCCATGTTGATAACTCCATGGTTGATATCATACATTATATAAATTTGTCGTAGTTATGGTCATGATTAATGGTATCATATATTAAGAGTTGTCTCCTTTGATTGTATATGAAGTACTGTTCGATGATGGTGGTTGTAATAGCTAAACTATAAGTTCATATATTTATGTTATTGAAAATTGTTATCGTATTCAACCCAAAAAAAAAAAAAAGAAAACCAAACAGATACAATGTTTTTATTATGATGAAGAAACAAATCCTTCACGAACTAATCTGAACTTACAACTTTTAATTTGTTGGGGATATGGTGAAAACACAACGTTAATAATGCGTTGTCGTTCCTGTTCATTATAATGTATTTGTAAGCACAATCGTGTGCTTACTCTTGTTGTCCAGGTTTTACCTAATGCAGGTACCACTAATCTTCCTGATGTAAGAATAGGTGGTGTTTGGACCTTGTTCCCATTGTTGTAGTGGATGTAATCAGAGACTTCGTTGGTTATAATAACAGCTAAATCATATTTTATTGCTAGGTCAAGCAGCTTATAACCGACAACATTGAGTTGATGATTGCGCCTGTACATGTCTTCTTTTGTGTAGTTAAAAGAAGATCTAAATAGTTGAGTTATGGAATCCAGTACTATGCATCCTACCTTATGGTTTGATTCCATTTTAAGTGAGCATACTGTTTCTAGCCCATTTATTGTTTCTAACAAATGCTTCAAGTCCTTGATGGCAACGACAGTTATGTTGTCTAGACTTAAGCTATGTGAAAGACTTGGCTTCTTTTGGATCATGTGTGTTTTAATTTCTTGTATTCTTGTTGAAGGAAACACAAACTTTGTGTGTAGATAAACACTATTGCCACGTACTCCACCATAGCATGGTGATTGTTGACAAGTAGTTGTTGGAGGCAAAACTGTGTCTTGCCAGAACTGCTTTCACCTACAACTTCTGTTATTTGCTTAGTTCTAATTCCTCCACCCAGAAGCGTATCTATTTCAGGTACACCAGTTGTAATAGTATGATTGTAGGACATCTTTTAAAGTTTATATTAAAGAGAAGATAAATAGTTAGAAATTGGTTGTGGTTGATGCTCTTTGATAGAACTGATACCTATTTATAAGAGAAGTGGAGTTAGGTAGAGGTGATATATTGTAGTGGGCCAACATTTTGTTGAATTACAGCACCTATGGGCGTGTATTTCATAAATTTTTTGAAAATAATTATATCAACTACTAAACATTATTACTTAATAACAACTACTAAACATTATTACTTAATAACTTACTTCTTATTATACAATAATTTTTGATTGACATAAACTAAAGCTAAATATTCTAAACATAAACTTAAACATAATATTAAAAATTAAACTTAAACAAAGTACCCCTTTCTTAAAGTGCAATAATAAGCAACTAAAAAATACTTAATTTCAGGGTTACATTTGGAAATCCAGATTTCAACTCAAAGCAACAGACATTATCCTTCGTAATTTCATATCTCTCAAATATCTCCTTGAAGTTCCTCCATATTTTGACTGCAAAAAATGCATTTTTTTTCCAGTACATCACCATCTTCATATCCCAATCCATACGCATGTATATAACCGTCACTTTAATATCTTGATTTTAATGGCCCCCTAGGTTTGCTTCTGCCCAATCATGAGGCACATGCTGTGGAAAACATAACATAAACCATGCATAAACAAATCAATTTGTAGGGTTTTTTTTATCAAAAATTGCAAAAATAACCTAGTTAAGAAAACATTAATTAAAAAATTTAATTAATAATTAGAATGCGATAGTTTTTTCAAATTTTTGACATACCAGCACCCCTTGAGTAAGGTAATACTCAGTAAGTTGGACCTTAAAGCATGGCAATTGAGAGTTTTCCAAAAAAAAATTGGCAGCAAGAACATGATCTTGAATAAAGGCATCCGGTGCCGGCGATATATTCGGAATGCCTCTTAATGGGTAATTTGGAATCTCATTTAAATACATGTATGTTCCATTAGTGTTCCATACCTTTATTCCAAACAGTTGTTCCCAATGTAGTAGAACTTTATTTGATTTCCAAACTCAATTTGATTATTTGCTATGAATTGCTCATAACCCTCTTTGACAATAACAACCCATTGGTCATCATCCTCTAGTAGGTGGAAACCAACAGTAGATTCGCAGATTGTTAATTGACGCCTAATTTGTATAAACTGTCCTTTTAACTTCTTTGGCCATCTATGATGTATTGGTAGTACCTTTATACAAAAAAATGATCAATTGGTAAAACATATATCAATCATTATATAATGAATCACCATATGTTTGCAATTAAACTTATTTATTCTCGACCATATGTAAAATATGTATATACATGGATTTCATGTGATTGATTAACAAATATATTCGGTAAAAATAAATAAGTAAGCAATGTATTATATAATGCAAAATGGAAGAATAGATTAATTACTAAAACTTACCAATTCATTGTTATTGTCTTCTTCGCCGTGTGTAATTTTGAATGAAGGAAAGAGTATAGCCATTAGTTATGCGAAAGTTTGCAAAATAAATATCAAACTGATTTTTTGGGTTTCAAGTGATTTGTGATATTAAAGATGATAGGAAGGGAAGTAGATATATAGTAGGGGAGGATACCGGTGGGGACCACATTGGTCAAATGGCATTCAATTCAGCTTCTCAATTTTTGCCAAAAAATGGTAAATGCTATTAATTCAACCGTTAAGGTCAAAGCTCAACAACATAATTAGAGCAATTAACGTCACATAATTTTTAACTAAAACAATTAATCACACATTTCACCGTTGAACCATAAAATACATAGATATGTAAATTTTTTTGCCAATTTCAGAATAAATATAAAAGCATAATATTACACCAGCTGCCACATTTAACATACCTAAAATAAAACATACAATACCATTAGTCCACTAAATGGAATTATAACATTATATAACATACAACATCCTTCATTAAGAAATAATAAAGCAACAACAACAGTATAATATTTCACTGTTGTCATATTTATATTCTGCTTATTCATCTGAATCAGAATTGTCACTGCTGTCACTCTCAAATAGTCGTTTCCTTGTTTTAGGGTGAAAGATTCCCTAAAATATATATATATATATATATATATATTTACTTAGAAATATTAATATAAAATACGTATTAGGTGGACATATATGGCATGAATTACCTCAAACTCCAAACTTAGGACACAAGGTGTGTTGTTTTTTGTCTGCCTGCAATCACAAGACTTGAATTTCCAAAATATAGCAACGCCTCCTGATACTTGATCATCGCCATACACAACACAACGATATTCAAACGAAACTTTTTGAACTATTGACACAACATTAAAGATTGATACCCGCGCCTCCAAAACTATTACAACCAATGGATTTTTATCGAGAACAATTTTTTTAAAGTTCTCTACAAACGATGGTCTCGAAACACCCCTTGCATTCCAACAAACTACAGTTGATGATGGCATGAGAGGTATAATATATTTGCAACATTGGACATCTATTGGACTTAACACAATATCATGATATGGTCTAGGGCTCCTCCTTACGTCAACATTATTTGGTAAAATTAATGTCTATTTATAAACTTTGAGGCCAAGAACAGAATCATTCTCAGGAATTTGAACAACATGTAACGCATCCGTATAACTACCCATACAAACACGAGTGGTTGAATATTCCATGCTATAAGTTGGTACTTTAAGATTAAGTAAGGGTGTAGGATCCATAATTCTGACTAAATCATCTGGAAACAACTTATATGATCCCTTTTTTAACATTCTTTGCATCTCCCACTCCAACAGAACAATAAATGCATCATGCAAACCATACATATCTGAAATATTAGGTAAATGACCGGGAATTAAATCACCCCTACTAGTTAACATATGCAATTCGCGCAGTTTTCCTAATGATTGACTCGGGTTCATTACTAAATTCCATATCTCCTGATTATTTAAGGTTTTAAAATCATCAATGGCCTTTTCATTCTTAAAATAATCAACATCATTAAAATCCAATTCAGGAGTGTTATGCCCTAAAGCCTCAAAGTAACAAGTTAGTTGCCTAGGTGGTAGAACAATGTTTGGACGATTTATTGTTACCTTCCCTTGCGTACATGTTTGAGGGGTACCAAATTTTGCCTTGACCTTTGCAAAAATGCTTTTACATTTTTTAGTTGATCCGGATGACATATGTGGACTCGGAGATGATGCAATATTGAATGACGTGTGTCCATCGGAAATGTACACAGGTGATGGTTTACATTCTAAAACAATTTTTGCTTTACCTATCTGGTCACTTGTTGGAGGAGATGGTGTGCCCTCTATTATCACACCCTTAACCATATCATTTGAGTTCCCTAACGAGTTTTGTGTAGGGTTTCCTTCAATTATTGGAAATGTCTCATTAATTTTTGAATTTTTAGTATTTGGGCTATCCATTTTTTAACAGTTATCTAAACTTAACAATTGAAAATCAATGGGTTTTGAAGGTTGTTTTCAAGTTTAATTTTTGTTCTTGTGCAAAACTTGAATTTTATATTTTTGTTGTTAGTTCTAATTTGCAACGGTCGTATATTTATACTAGAGTAACAGAATAATAATAACACATTAAGGGTGCGCGCCAAAAATAACCAAGTAGTAGGCTTACGTAAATTTGTAAGTGCCATCACCATTATCAAATTGGTAGGTATGGCCACGTGTGTATCTCACGAGTCCACGTGTGATCATTATGCTATTCGTGGTTGATTTATGAATATAATATTGGTATCAATATAGGTATATGTCCCGGTTTTCAATGCAACAATGTGGCTTACTTTTTTTTTCCATAATTTGGCTTTACTCGTAGGCAATTTCGATTTTTGATTGACAACTCCTGCAACAAGTTGTTTACTATAATAGCCTATTCTATCACTAGCTAGTTCCACATCACACCTATAATCTTACTAGTATCAACTACCCAATAAAGTAACATTGGTTATGCCAATCAAAGTAATAATGCCGAGTTTCTTGGTATTCGTATAAACAGAAAAATTTATGGGAGTTCAACCCATGTAATGTAGTTAAACACTGTATTATGTAGGGATATTAAAAACTATATTCGTTATAAATACGGATATTATCTAATAAATCACTGTGATATGAATAAAAAGTAAATCACATGACTAGGGATGACAACGTGTCGGATTCGGATCGGATTATGTAGGATCCTAGTCCACCTCCGACTGTAATCGAATTATTTGCACGGAGTCGGAAGCAGATTTTTAGTTGCCTTTGGATATATGGGATCGGATCAGTTATGGATTTTTAGGACCATAGTCAGTTAATACGGTGATAGCCAATTAGTAGCGACCTTATATGTGTATAATTATTTATATTTACACATAATTTATAGTTTTATTAGTTTAGTTATTTATAACTATAATGATATTTGTAAAAAAATAAACGATAATAATAGTTATTATACCTTATAAATAACGAAAAAAAATGCTGAGTTGGAAATCCGGCATAGTCGAATTAATTGTAGGATAACTCGGACAATGTTTAGCATCCGACTTCCACTCCGAATTAAACTCGGACTCTGTTCTATTCACGGGATTACAATCCCGATCCATTCCATTCCAATCCATTCACATTGTTATTTATTCCATTCCAATACATTATAATCCCGGCAAATCCCGGCAATCCATTCTAATCCCGACAAATCCTAGTAATCCATTCTAATCCTGACAAATCCCAGTAATCCATTCTAATCCCGGCAATCCATTCTAATCCCGACAAATCCTGGTAATCCATTCTAATCCCGGCAATCCATTCTAATCCCGACAAATCCCGGTAATCCATTCTAATCCCGGCAATCCATTCTAATACCGACAAATCCCGACTATCCATTATAATCACGGTAAATCCCGGCAATCCATTCTAATCCCGGCAAATCCCTGCAATCCATTCTAATCCCGACAAATCCTGGTAATCCATTCTAATCCCGGCAATCCATTCTAATCCATTATAATTCCGACAATCCATTCTAATCCCGACAATCCATTCTAATCCCGACAATCCATTCTAATCCCGACAAATCCTGGTAATCCATTTTATTCTCGGTAATCCATTCTAATCCCGACAATCCAATCTAATCCCGACAATCCATTATAATTCCGACAATCCATTCTAATCCCGACAAATCCATTGTAATCCATTATAATTTCGACAATCCATTCTAATCTCGACAATCCATTCTAATCCCGACAATCCATTCTAAACCTCTCTATCCAATCTAAAACCGACAATCCATTCTAATTCCGATAATCCATTATAATTCCGACAATCCATTCTAATCCTGACAATCCATTATAATTCCGACAATCCATTCTAATCCCGACAAATCCATTGTAATTCCGACAATCCATTCTAATCCCGACAAATCCCGGTAATCCATTCAAATCCCGGCAATCCATTATAGCCCATCCTAATCCTGACATTGCTATCACTACATATTGAACATGTTTTAGGGTTTAATTCACTTGTTTAATGGGTTTGAATTTGGATTTGATCTATTGAGGGGAGGGGTGAAAGTGCGGTCTATGATTTGGATTATTGGCCAAAATCCAAACCGAAACCATATATTTTTGGTTTTTTAAAGCCAAAATCCAATCCAATCCATATACTATTTTAGTCTAGTCCATTTAAATTCGGTCTTACATGGGTTTGAATTTGGTTTTGATCTATTAAGAATCCATAAAATTATGGTAGGTTTAGGTCTTTTATACATAATTGCTTAAAAATTAGTAGGCTTACGGCAATGCTGGACTTAAGACAACTAGTATTTGGTCAAAATTTTGTTATACGGCCTACCGAGGGGTGCAGTCCGCGTCCGTGTCCAAACCGAAAACTGGGGGGGGGGGGTTTATTAGTAAAGACAAATATAATAAAACTCCTTAAACTATACTCCTACACTATACATGACTAGTGGAGTTTAATTAGTAAAGACAAATAAAATAAAACTCCGTAATTAGATACTTTAGTGGTAGCTGGTGAAAAGCTGCAAACACTTCACTTCATGTGAGTTTGGCCTTTACCTTAAGACTTACGTAAGATTTTGCATGCATGATCAACCTACTATTTTCATGCATGCTATTGTAGTGTATAAATGTATAATAACTCTAATTGTACATTCTTACTATGTTAGGTGATTTTAGTTATTTATTAATGGGGAATTACTAGCGTCTCACTGTGAGATGGTAGTAACTCATCTCACAGCGGTTATTTCGACTTATCAAGAATGTCACTGTGAGATGTGAGACTGCCATCTCACAGTGAGATATGGGGAATGCCCCTTTTTTTTCAGTTTTGGATAAATTTTATGATTGGGCTTACCAAAGTATGTTATGAAATTTCAATATATCCCGATCTTCCTCGATTTATATCAAGGGAAGTTTTACACGAATGCTTACTAAGTCTAAATTGTCATGAATCCTCTAGTAAAATACGTACAATAGTTTTAAGTATTCAATCCGTTCTGTTCATGAATATTTGAAACTGTTTTATGTTACGACGCCGTCGGCGTTACTCTGCAACTACAATATTTGTAACCCTTTTAGTACTCGTTTAATCTTGAATCCACTAGCCTTATACGTGGACGTTTGGATATATTCACGAATCCTTAAAGTCTTTTAGGTCTAAACGAAGATACCATCATAACATGAGGGAACGCCTGGGCCCTACACTAGGTTTCATAATGGTTGAACAAATCCTACCGTTGGGTAGTTATAAAAGACAACAGCAATGAATATTCCTTAATGACTGCAACATCAGCATGCTCTTTGTGATATGTAAACCTCTAATGAGGTCCTTGAACTAATGTGTGGAGGGAAATCACAAACATAGAACAATATTTGAAAATTATATTCATTGCCTTTAAATATCAAGTTAAGTTGCCCTACCTTACCCCCTCATGAAAACATATGTTCTTAAAAAAAAACAATCATATTTGTAAATATTGCATAAATATTTAATATGTCTAGTGAATCGACAAATTCACGATTTCCTCGATGTGATTATCGTTTCACAAACCAAATATGCGGTTGTGAAGTTCAAAGGTTTGCTGGTATTCGTATTTCTTCGTCACATACAAATCCTAGCCGTGCATATTACAGTTGCCGTGCATGCGGATACTTCAGATGGCTAGTGAATGAAGATGTTCGCGTTTTGTATAGCCATGATTATGAAAAAGACAGTGGGGGAAACGAGCAGCAACAAACAGTTACTGTTGTTGATTTAGAGTTTATTCATAAAAAACTTAGACTGCTTAACTTTTTTGTTTTTTCCCTAATAGTCTTCTTAATCGTTTGTTCACTCAACAAAAGCATGAATAGTAATTGAATGGTTTTCACAGTTGCAGTTTAGTCTAAGAGTTGTTAACACATAAAAATGATAAACGCCTTTTATTTTAGTACGAAGTTGCAAATCAAGTGTAATGATATCGTTTTAATATCGTTTAAATTACATTTATTTTGTTATATGTACTTAAACAAACCATTCTTCGCTGATGATAACGTAGATTAAGGGTTAAAAATTAAACATGTACCTTTAAGGAAAAGGATTTCATTATTTACAACTTATGGTATATACCTTCAATTATAATTGTTATTATAGACAAATAAAAAGGTATACATGATTTACTAAATTTCACATATTTTGTGTACTATAACCTTACCAAAATTAATTACTATAACCTTAACATAAAAAAGGTAGACATAATTTGTTGACTATATTGTTATAAATTTGACAAATCAATCTAACCTTAACATAATTAATTTAATTTGATACTTAGGGATAAACTAAATAACCTAGGGACAACAATATACACTACCTACAGTATCAAATATGGCAAATTAAATATGGCAAAGTATCCAATACAGTAGATACACTGCAAATGAAACAGTATCAAATTTATCTTTATATTGCGTGTAGTATACTAGGGTAGTGCATAAAAAAACGTGGGGTAACAGTATCCTATGGCACCCCATAGTATACTAGGTTCATTGAAAAGGTTTGCTTGTAATGGGAACCGTGACCAATGCATTATTCACGATGACAATGCAATTCATGGGGTGAGCAAGCAAAATGACATTGATTTGACGTGGCATAAACAATTTTACTCCACACACTCAACCTCATAGGTAGCCAAACTAGGTAGGTGATTTATAGTTTTGGATACATACATGTCACCAATAATTAAGGGCAATCGACAATCACAATAAATCCGTAAATCACGTTGATATGTAAAATTGGAATTCACAATTAGCATATATGGCGTAATTACGACCCTTGTAAAATTATTTACAAAATAATCACTCTGATATGTATACATGGTAGAACACATGACGTAATCATTTTAAAATAAGACAGTAGCAGATATGTTATCGGTAGAAGTAGAAGACATGTTAGATGAATCAGTAAATATTTTTAAAAAAATGTTTGCCTCTTAGAAGTAAATCGACAATAAAATTTTGAGTATGCCTTATTTGACTGTTAATTTATGCTTAATTAACTAACAATTAATTAGTTTTAAGTGAACTTAAAAAAGTAACCAAAAACCAAGTTATAAACGAAAAAAACTTTTAAATAATTGAAGTGGGATTATCATTTATAAAGAATAATGAAAGCAACACAAATGGAAGTAAAAAGTGTTGATATTTATTTGAAGTGACATTGTTAGATTTGCGGACTTGATATCTAATTTAGTATAAACATGCAATTGGTAAAGTAGTCATGAGTACAATACAGCAATGACGTAGACATTTAAAACATACGTCATAAGATACAAAATGCAAAAGCACGAAAATTCGGACTCAAAATTCGGTCTCACAATTCGGTCTCGCTACATCGATTTAATGTTAAGCACGTCTATTTTTTTTAAGTGTATTAAGGACGTTAATTTAAGTAAACGAATAACTTTGAACGTAAGGAGTAGCGCAGTAGGGGTGTTAATGATGCGAGTCGAGCTCAAGTATCATTGAGCTCGACTCGAACTCGAAACTTAAAACTTAAAACTCTAACTCGACCAGAGGAGGTTGAAAGCTCGCGAGATTTTAAAATGGAGCTCGAACTCAAGTCGGTTGGACGCAAGGTGAGTAGGGGTGAAAGTTCGGTCTATGGTTTGGATTATTGCCCAATCTAAATCCAAACCATATATTTTTAGTCTATGAAATTTAAGATATTTTGGATCCAATCCAATCCAACTAAATTCGCTCTTACGATTTTGGATCCAATCCAATCCGAATTTTAAAGATATTTTTTTTGTACAACAATTCCTGCTTAATATATTTGTAGCAATAATCTGTAGTACTATCCAATAACTCACTAAATCAAATACTACACAAACTTTGAAAAAGGATGATAGAGAATTTGAGGAATTTGCAAACTTTAGGTTTTTTAGATATAACTACTTAACAAGTAGTATGCTTAAGGCCATTAAGGACTTAAAAGTTTATTACTATTCGGTCAAAAGTTCCGTGTACGGTCCAGTCCAAGTCCAAACCGAAATCCGAGAAATAATAAATTTACAATCCAAACCGGTCCATATTATAAAAAAATTCCAAAAAAATTTTGAAAATGGTTTGGTTTGGTTCGGTCTTCGGTTTGAATCCGAATTACTTTCACCCCTAAAGGCGAGGTCAGCTCGAGCTCGAATCAAATGCGGCTCAAATTCATAATAATGAGTAACCTGAATAGTAATTTTTCATAATTTTCTTTAGAAGTAACTAATAGAAACAAAAGATTACAAAATTATCTTAAAAACTTGCAAATTTATGTAGTTATGTGGCAAATTTAGAACACTTTTTAATTGTTGAAATAAATGAACAATTTTAAATTTTTTAAGTTTTAATTATTAGAAAGTAATTTGGACGGTTGAGATGGAAATAAATAAACGGCTAAATCAACACATAAGATTTTAAACCATGAAGTAAATAATATTTAAAATAGTTTTGGGATACATTATAAAACTTTACTTATATATAATTATATATCGAGCAAATCACTATATTTTCGAGTCGAACTCGACCCGAGGTCATTCGAGCCTCGTGTCATTAACACCCCTAAGCGCAAATAAAACACTAAATAAAACCGTAAACAATTTTAAGGTGCGACACAGGTCATTCGAATTTAATGTCAAATTAATTAGCAGGTCGACAATTTTAATTACATAATATAGTCGAAAGTAAGTTGGAATCATGTCGTATCAAGTCAGATGTTTACATAAACGGATGCATCTTTGTAAGGCCAGTCCGATTAAAATCGGTTCAATTTGGTGGGGAGCAATCCGAAATAGTCATGTTCCACCCCCTACAATAGTACACATATATGATGCCTCCCCTATAAGTATACATGACAAAGACTAAACCCCTATCTAAGAGTATTTTCTCTCTAAACTTACACACAATAACAATTTGTTTCTTGTTATAAACTAATATTGCCATTCTTTGTACAACAAAATAATGTCTGGATATTATGAAGCAAACAACCTTGGTGAATCCAAAAAAGTTGTAAGAGTTCATTCATTCAATGAACTCATAACACCTATGAACCATGATTCAACCATATATAACAAAACCACCACAAACATCTCTAATGAGCAATGTGAAGCAAGTACTAGTTCATGGTTCAACATAGATGAGTATGATGAATATTATGCCAAACTATTACTTTGTGATAACTTTGATGTAAATCCACCTTGTAATCTAGATATCCAAGATGCACTTGATAACAAAGTGCAAGAGCTATTGCAATCTTTAAATCCTACTGAAGAACAATTAGGCAATGCAACCACAATTTCATGTAAGTATATGCGTAATTTAAATTGTCAATTATCTAAATTGTGAGTAACTATACTTAGCACAATGTTATAAAGTTTTTGTTACATTATACTATGTATTTAATATTCTAGTTTGAGAGTTTTTGTGAGTAACTTCATTTTGTAAACAACAATAATAAAAAATAAATCGAATTTTTAAAATAGGTGAACATATGGTATATTATAGGGTAGGTGATACAGACTCTAGAAGAAGAGAAGTGGAAGAAGAATTCGAATGTTAATTTAGTTGATAAAAAAACATAATTAATGTATATCACATTGTCATTTAAATTTATGGAACCTATTAATCAAAATAACCATACTAATTGTACTAAATTAAGCAATTTCGTACATACATGGGAAATGAAAATACCTTAGTAGCAGTAATTATATTAGGTTATTAATTAATTTACTTTTATAAATTTTTATGGAAAATTGAGGTAAAAAATTATTAAACCAAGAGGTTTAAGATGGATATAGCATGCATGCATTAATTGAAGGAGGTAACGTAACAAAGAGTTACCGAATTACAGGAGTCTAATTTTACATGGAAGTAAACATGAGTTACATCTATTATGCTTATTTTGCATGAATTACAAGAGTTACATGGAAGTAAACATGAGTTACAGCTTCATTTATAATTATAGTACTACGATATTTATTTCAGAAAATGGTTCCAACAATTATTGATATAACACGTAAATTTTTCAGGTCCAACAGATATTCAACAACAAACAATGGTGTCATTACCACAGGAACGTAATATACCATTACGTTGCCCTAAGACAGTTAAGATCATTATTAAAAGTTCAAAACCAGGAGATCGTGGACAGGAGTATAGAGTACGATTCAACGATCGGTTGGGGAAGGCATTGAAAATTTATGCCACTTTACTAAACTATAATGTTGGTGATATTAAATTCACTGTTGGTTTAAACGGAGTAGCTGTTGGTGAGATGGATACACCTGCGTCGTGTGGCATGGGAAATGTCCAGCTGATAATTGCTAAAGGGAAGGTATAATACCATTTATAAGGACACATTAGTGTTACTGAATCCCTAATCGTACTTTAAAAAGTTTGAATTATATTAATATCAATCAATTTTTGTTTTTAAAAAAATAATAATCTGTTTATATTTTATTTGTTCAAAGGCACCGTTCATGAACGTGGACTCCAGGAGGATTGTATTTTATATACAACGATCATTAGGCAATGATACCTTTGAAAGTTTATCTCGTGGAAGGAAATCATGCTTACGGAGTTTGTACAAGTACATAGGTGAAGAATTTGGAGTTGATTATCAATGTCTGACTTTGTGGCGCAATGGAGAAAAAATTCCATGTGTTGGTCATTTGCAGCACTCACCAATTAGAAACGGAAGTTACGTAACGATAAAACTATGTGATGATTGCAGTAAATGTGGCTGTAAATGTTTATCTTAAAGCTTTTGACTACTATGTTAGATGATCTCGTTTAGATCACGATAATTGACGACTTTAGGTTTTGCTGTACATAATTCCATTTGTTGTAGGTATTGCTCTAGAACAAAAACGAGAACGTAAAAATAGTCCGAATGTGTTTAAATGAAGGACTATATTAATGTATGTATGTGTTTCAATGAAGTGACTAAGTGTTTGTACACATAATTAGCTTAATTATTTACCTACCTATGGCATTTTTATAAAAACTTGTGCTTTTATCCCAATAGAAACTAATCACATAAGTTTCTTTTCTTTAATGAAAAATGGCCGTAATAGATTTGTAGAAAGCCGATTAAAATTGAAGCTAACGATAAATATTTAATATATACGGGATATGTATAAATATTTAATAGAAACTAACGATAAATATATATATACAAATTATTAAAGAATTGAATAAGTACGTTAGGATATGTATGCGTTTACGGGATAATGTCATTTATTATTTACGTATCAATATTCTTTATTTACCTCTGATTGTTATGCAGTTAGACAATACATGCATTATGGCTTATTTATCATGGCCATGATTATACATGCAACATGCAAAATGCTGTCTTTATTTTCTTGGTAACAAGTAAGTGGCAGCTCCACAAAGAAAAACGCAGGACTGGTTCATAAACACTATAATTATAAGTGTAATAACAACAAAGCATAATTTTTTCGTAAAAAAGGAAAGGTGATCAATATATCCTGCATTGCATCAACCACCAAGTTGAACCCTTTAACCTCATGCATAGTCCAATTACAATTTAAATCTGGAAAAAAAATGTCCTTATAAGATATTTAAATTAAATAATAACTAAAGTTTAATAAGTAAAATACACCACTAGAACTGGTTTACTGCCATTGAATCTTATCAAACACATCATTGATAGNTGAATCATATCAAGCACATCATTGATAGAAGCAATATCTCCTTCATTGACACCATCATCTTCATGACCACCTATATCTTGTTCGTCAAAAGTTACCTTTTTCCTTGCTGCACTAGAACTTGCACACCCACATCCTTCCTGCAATACAATACATGTTTACCAAGTTACGTTATAAAAGTAAACACAATTGTTTAATATTAAGAATGATAAGGTAAATTATTGGCAGGTGTCGATACCTTTGCAATACTTTTGTTACTCTCCTTCCAACCCTTTTCACCAGGACTCTTATAACGTATTCCTTTCGGCCTTCCCTGTTTCTTTTTTGGCATTGGAGGATCAAGAATANAGGCGTCGATACCTTTGCAATACTTTTGTTACTCTCCTTCCAACCCTTTTCACCAGGACTCTTATAACGTATTCCTTTCGGCCTTCCCCGTTTCTTCTTTGGCATTGGAGGATCAAGAATAACACCATTTGTATGAATATATACTTGGCTACCTTCAGGTGACGCAAAGTTAACATCGGCGTTTACAACTTCAATAGATGCTGCTTCTTCATAGTCTTCATATATCGCTGATGGAAANGGAACATTTATGTCATCAAGATTTTCAGCAGGAGTTTCAAACGGGTCAACATCAATATCAATTTCTTCATCATTCAATGACTGCCTGTTGTTAACAGGAGTATCAAACCCTTCAGCTCCTGGAGAAACATCATGATTGACTGTGGGTGTACAAGTTGGTGTAGAATTACAGGTACCACGAGGACAATCAACACTTAAATCCTTTTTCCCCTCCTTTAACTTACCAAGCTCCTTGCTAATTCTCTGTAATCCCTTGCGCATGATACTTGTTGCTTTTTCTGAGGCTGCAGCATCGAGAGCCATTGGATCGAACAAAACATTAAATTCATCAAACCTTTTAACATGTTCAGCCTTTGTCGGATCATGATACGAAACCTTAATAAGAGAATGCTTTCTAACAACATCTTTACGCCATCGCCGTAAAACATATTTTTCTGGTGGACTTGAGACCCGGTTCATATCTAGTATTTTAATACAATGACGACACAACAATCCATGAGTTTCAAAAAACTTACACTCACATTCGACATCTAAGTTTTCAGTATTGAATTTGACACGTATGATGCGCCTATCATCACTCAAATACTGCTTTAATCCACCACGACAATATTTCCAAACCCTATCCTCTAACATATAGAGAGTTTCGCTACATCCAATCTGCAAAGTGGCTATATGATAAACGTATAAAAGACGCTCACATTCAATTTAGATAGTACGATATTTAGCATATGTATAAATTTTCCTAAAATACAGCTCCAATGCAACACCAGTTGATGGATTTCTAACATACTTTTCACAGTTCAAATCAGCATCCCTTTCCTGACAAATTCTTCTTTCAATAGCAGCAATGTACTTTTCACCAAAATCACACAAACGCGTGCTTCTTTTCAAAAATTGATCAAAGTAGCTATTAATACTCTCCACACGCTATGTTGTCCTCATGCCAGCCCAAAAAATGTCTTTCATAAAATCCGGAACCCACATTGACCTTTCTTTGTAAATGTATACAAGCCACCCAACTTTCTCTAGCTTATATTTGCCAATTACTTTCGCCCACCCTGACTCAAACTCATCAACAGTGAATGTATCATAGATAACCCCTAACAGTTCCTCCTTAAGCTCATCATACCTGAAACCACATACGTTGTTGAACATTTTTATATATAGATAGTTTTTATTTTTATTTCTGTATTTGTTTAACATATTTTTAAAAGGTTTACCTACAAAAATTAGATTACATCATAAACTTTCTCTATCTTATTTATCAAGTTAAATGCATGTGATTGTTACACAAAACTTTTAATATTCCGTATAGAACATAATGATGGATTGCATATATAAAGATTACTTACTTTGGATGCTTCCCAAGCTTATGAGGTAGTTTTCTTAAGATATGCCATATGCACCATCTGTGCCTAGTTTGCGGCATAAGTTCCGATAAGGGCTGCCTCATTGCATATGCCTGATCAGTCAATATCCCATTCGGTGCTTTCCCACCCATACAATCAAGCCACTGCCTAAATACCCAATTAAATGTGTCTATGTCCTCTCGAGAGAGCAATGCACAACCAAGTAGGATTGATTGCCCATGGTGATTGACACCAACAAAATTTGCAAAAGGAAGCTTATACTTGTTAGTCAAATAAGTCGTGTCAAAACATACCACATCACCAAACTCCTCATAAGCAGCTCGACTCCTTGCATCAGCCCAAAATATATCCTTCATCCTACCAACCTCACCAACCCTACAAGTATGAAAGAACTGCTGATTGTCCCTATGCATCCTCTCAAAATAAGCAAACAACGCATTAGCATCACCACCTTCCATCTTCAGTCGTCTACGTTTATCAATAACATGTCTCATATCCCTTTCAGTTATAGGCATGTTCTCCAAGCCATCCCGTTCACGAGCAATGCTACCATGAATTTTAGACACAGATACACCTACCTCTACATCATTGAACAACCTGTTACGTATACTAGTATTGAAATAACCCATCCTATAATCCTTAACAAGCTTGGAATTCTCTGGAACAGGAGTATGACCCTTGTGTTCTAGCACTACATTCCTAATCTCCCACATACCACACCTATTTAAACTAGCATACACCTTTGCGGTGCATCCACATTTTTTTGACTTACGCCTTTTGGTTTTTGAAGTTTCACTTATGCCAAAGCCACCTATTTCCATTTCTTTACTAATTTGGACTTCCTCATTTTCAACCTTAGTATCTGCATGCCCCCAACATTCACATTTCCATGTTACTGCTCTTTTAGTTACCTTGTCACTACCCAAAGCACTCTGTGTACGACTAATCCCAAACCCAGTTTTCTTTCCATATTTTATATACAAAATCNTTTTTTATACAAAATCTCTACTTTCTTCCACGAACTAAAGATCATCCCTTTACGAGGTACAGTTTCATCAAAGTCTATGGTTTCTGCCTCAGTATCAACATCACCATCCATTTCTACCTTGTATTCATTGAATATCAGTCAGTTTGTGGAATATAATTAGTGTTTCAAATTTTTAGATATTTAGCCATCACTAACAGAATATTTCTTATTATAATAAGACTGCTTATAGTGAAATTCGTAATTAATTTTTACATTATTTGTTTAAAGTATTTCATATTTAACATACTTCAAAATGCATGGTACAAATTAAACAACAATCTATCAATTAGTTTGTCACATATAGATAAATAATTAAACTATTATACCACAAACAATCGTTAGAATAATAAACCTGAAATTCATAACTGCAACCATTGCTTTATTTTAACAAAAACACTTGAACATGCAAGCTTAATGAATATTAAATCATCATTTTATATAAATCCAACTTCTGCTTTTGCATATCAACATATTATGAAAAAATTAAACTTCCACACCTACTGAATTATCAGTTTACCAAAATCATTTTAATAAATTATTATATCCAACAATAATCAACAATAAATGATACCTGTTCATCAGCTCAACTCTTCTTCGACACTGAATTAACAACAGCTGCACTTTCGAGCCCTCCGATTATCCACCCTTCCATTGTTCCAGTGTATTTCCTCCTAAACTCAACACTGTATTTTTTTTATGAAAAACCTAACAATCCTTCAAGAGCTGTGTGACATTCCTAACACTGTATTTCCTCCTAACTAATTAAGCCCTCTTAGTTACAGGTATATTTGGGTAAGGTGTATCTGAATTTTTTTTTTTTTTTTTACTCGAGCTCATAGTTATAAACTTTCACCAACCTCTTGAAATTTGTTTGGAAACCACGCGCATAACTGATGTACAATACTGTCAGTTATCTTTAACTGAAGCCCATAACCAAAATTAGCTATTTTTTTACAATTTTGCCACTGGACCTACCTGTGATTTGCTCCAACACAAATCACAGTTATCTACTGGACACAGCTCTTTTGGGGGAAATACTGGGGGATCACTGTGATTTGTTTTAGGACCATAGTAAATATTTATGTGAAAAATTAGGTAAATGTCGTTAATTAGCTGGTGAAAAAGTGCAATGGATATCTATTTGCAATATTTGTTGACTTTGAACCAAAAAAAAAATTATTGACTTTAACTCGTTCCATTACTTCCATATTTCTTCCCCAGCAGTCCTTTTAACTCTCCTCCCTCACTAGCTCACTCGACCTTTACCGCCCACCCCCAAGTATGGAAGCCACCAAGCCCACCACCAATCACAATACATTAATCATTACCACCACTTCTTGTCATCATCACCACTACGGCACCACTTCCATTCACTGTTGATTGACACCTTGTTTCAATCATCACCTTCAACACCCCAAATTAAGTAACTAACCACCTTGTTTCAATCATTATGATTTTCACGATTTTCAGCAAACTTATGGCTTTTAGTAGATCTATATATATATATATATATATATATATTAAATATGATGAAATTTAAATACCAGTTACTCGTTGAATTTCACTAATAAAATATTAAATTGTGGATAATGTTAATCTACTTACTTAATCATATATATGATTAAACTTTTAGATTTACAAGAGAATGAGGTCCTTGATCGCAGGGGATGGAGGAGGAAAATTTATATGGATGATCAGAGGGAATGATTTTTTTTGTTTATGTAGCCGACCCCAATTTTTAGGATTAAGGCTTTGTTTGTGTGTGTATTGAAGTAATAAAATATTATTTTTATCTATTTATGTGTTTATTAATAGTAAAAAAGATTAGTTAGTAGAAAACAATATAGTAGCAACAGCTTCATTTTTTGCTACTAATAAAATGATTCAATTAAAATTTAGCTTGATTATTTATATATATTAGTTTATAAAATACTATTTGATTAAATTTGTATATAGATGCCAGTAAATTACTAACTAAGAAAAAAAAAGTTAAGGCGGAAAATCGAATTTTTTTACTATAAAATTTTATTATCTGCATTTCATTAGTTAGCTCAATAATATTTGTAGTAACAAAACAACGATTCTATCCAGGAGCATACACACAAAAAGTTTACTTTTATAATACCTAATTACACAAAGTAAAATAAATACGACGTAGCGGAAATTTACAACTCGTGCGCTAAGTTATCAAAGTAACGGTGTTGTTTTTGAGCTAATTCAAAGCATAGGTAAAAGATGTAATACATAAGGCGTCCTACACGGACTTGTGTAATTGGGCTATCACTGATGATATCGAGAATGAAACCTTCAGTAAGACTTTTCTTAAAGAAACTAAAGGTCGTAGCATACAAAATCAATACATTTGACCGGAAAATCCAATAACATTTAAGCAGCCATTAACCATTATATTTTAAATGATATGACGACAAAAAATATTAATTACTCGTTGAATTTCACAAATAATATCTTATTAAACTGTTGATAATGGTAGTTTACTTTACTTATTTGTATTCATGTAATAAATAATTATTTTTTAATCTATTTATGTAATTATTAGTAATAAACAACTTATTGATTCACTCAAAATTTCAATTAGTAATCAATACAATATGAGTAGGATAACTACTATTTTGATTATATTTGTGAAAAGATGGCACTAATATATTGACTAAGATAAAAACTAATTAACCAGTAGAATTCATATATATTTTAAAATTAAATTTTTATAGCTCATAGGGTTCGGAAACATGAAAGGTGTAGGGTTGAGAGTAAATAGGATTATTGGGTTTAAGGTTCAAAGATTTATCGACACTACAACACAATAGAGCCAACATCTTTTGCTAATGGAATAACTATATAGTGAAAATTTTAGGGGATTGCTAAACATCGCCCGTATAAGCCTTGTTATCGCCCGTATTTTGCACCAACTTTCCACAATTGCCCTTCCCTCTTCTTTCCTCCCTCTAACACTCTCCCTTAACTTCTCTCTCTAAACCATTATCACTCTCACCAATTCAAACACCAACTTAACCACATATCACCATCCATCCAACTCACAACTCAAACACATCTCACCATCCAAATAGCCAACTTCAACAAGAGGTTTAAGGAATCATGGGGGTAAAACATGATGTATATTGGTGAGGATATAGTAGTGAAGGAAAAATAAAGAGGCATGGGTCGTAGAGTATACTTTGTGTAGTGAACAAGGATTGTAATATGATCACCTCTCACTTTTTCAATCATATCTCACAAAGTACAACTCCAATTAACAAGATTCTAATTAAATTGGAAACTATACTCAAAGATATTTCCAACGGTAGGTCATATGACTCGTATAACGTTCTGGAGAAAAAGTTATGAAGATTTGAAAAAGACCCTGTGAAAACTAATTGTAATATGATCACCTCTCATTCTTTCAACCATATATCACAAAGTATAACTCGGATTAACCTGATTTTAGTTGCGTTGGAAAGTAGACTCGAAGAGCTTTCCAACGGTAGGTTGTACACCTCAAAGAATGTTTTGGAGAAAAGGTTATGGCTATTTGAAAAAGACCCTGTGAAACTGCCGTGGATACCTGCGTTTGAGGAAGACAAAGGTGTCGTGAGACCTGCGCCTAACTCAAACGCAAGTCTCACCTCACCTTCGTCTTCCTCAAACGCAAGTTTCCCTTTTTTTTTTTTTTTTTACAAATTTTGAGACATGCATCTTATGAAGATGCACAACCCTTTTGTTTTTATTTTTTTTACAAATCATGACCTCTGTGCCTTATGAAGACGCAAGTCTCAAATTTTTAAATTCTATTTTTTATTTTTGACATCTTCTCCTCTTTTTGGCGTATGGTTTTTGACACCTGCGCCTAAATCAGATGTATGTGTCAATGAACCTTCGCCTAAATCAAACACACATTACGATTACAAAAGCCAATTGAAAACTTACCTTTTGTTCTGGCCCCGACATCTACGTTTCACCTTCTCCTAAGGTGGCGTATGACCTCGTCCAAGCCGACGACGATTAAGAGCCAATGTGTGGTGGTGAAAGAATTTTTAGTGAGAGAAAGTGGAGAAATCAAGTTTGAAAAGCTAAAGGGCATAAGTGGAAAAATTAGGCAAAATACGGACGATAATAAAGATTTTACGGGCAACGTTTAACGTTTCAGAAAATGTATTTAGTAATTAGTAATATATTAGTAGGACAACTATCACCTTGATAAAACTGCTACTATGTTAATGACTAAGGAAAAAGCTAATTCACTAGTAGAAAAGCAATTTTATATTTGAAAACTTGTTAAAAATTTATTAGTAGCATTTTAATGGTAAAATCAATAATATTTTAGTAACAAAACAATACTAGCCTTACTAGGAGTAAACCCTGGGTAAATCATGAAGAGATGAATTTTATAATGCATATTGAACAAAGTAAAATAAACATGGAATTTATTTATTTAGAATGTCTCAATTTACTTGAAAGAAAAAAATCACTCAGTTTGCATATTTGGATTTGTTTTACGTATAAATTACCCAGCTAAGGTATTAGGGGTCATTTTTGTCCTTAAAAGTCAATTATGGAGTCAAAGTTAAGAAAATGAACCACAAATACCTTAAACTAATGTATTTTTAATATAATGCTACATTTTAGATTTAATTAAAAGTATAATGATATTGTATGGAAACTAAAAAGAAATTGGACATCAAATGGAAAAGCTTAAAATTCAGGTGTACCAAATGGAAAATCCTTAAAAAGAACTTAGGGCCTGTTTATTTCAGCTTAAAAATCCATTCAGTTCAGTTCAATTTCGTTCCGTTCAGTTCAGTTCAACTCAGTTCAGTTCTGCTCTACTCTTATTTTGCTATTCATTAATCCTTCATAAAAAAAAAAACTTTCAATTCAGCTGTTTTCAGTTGAAGTAAACAGGCCCTTAGATTAAATTGAAAAAAAGAGCCCAAAACATAAAAAAATAAAAATAAATAAAAATAAAAATTAGGGCCTTTAGCGGCATATTCATCTTATTCCATCTTATTCAACATGCGTAATGAAAAGAGTAAGAGTAGAAGACACATATTACCGTCTACCGATACGATTAACAGGTAATGTAAAAATTGATCAATCCATCAATACAATTAAGAAATCATTTAATGAAAATAATCGACATAAAAATCATATCACAAAAGTTATGTCCGAATAGACATACCCTAAAGTAGCAAAAGAACCCATAACTTAATTCAACTGTGCAATTATATCCCCTATATTCTAGTTGAAGCAAATTAACCCCTAACTTTAACCTAATGTGCAATTAACCACTAATCAATTGGAGTGAATAATCACATATTTTATTTGTAGAATATATATTACAAAAATATTATGTTCCAAATACACTCAAAATACATCCTTATACAAATATTGTACAAGTATAAAAATTATAATGCAATGTATTACTTAAATTGCAAATTTACAACTCCTATAACAATTACCCACCTTGAGGGCTTAAGCCAGTGAAAACATCAACAAAAACAAGAAAAAAAAAAAAAGAGAGAGAGAGAGAGAGAAGACAAAGGATTAGAGAAGAGATGGAGAGACAAAGAAAAAATTATACAGATATTGTACTTAGTACTAATGTATTTAGCTAATTACTTTATTTTTTTAAAGGATTTTTTTTTTAAATACAAGTGTTACAAAAAAATTGGAGTTAATTTCACAAGAGTTGGAGTTGTGAGGCTAATTTGTTTCAATTATAACATAGAGAGTTGAATTGCACGATTAGTATAAGTAAGGGGCTAATTTGCCACATTCGCAGATAAACCTATCATATCGAATCAAGGAGAAAGACATTGAGAGATGTACGACATTGATACAATTAGTAAACAATTAAAATGAAACTAAGTGAGAGAGTAGTGCATATCACAGCTGATTAGAGCTTCTCACTCGATTCCGTAAAATCCGTAAAAAAAGCAAATGATAAATTCATGGCTCCAAAGCAATATATTTGAAAAGTATATAAGTAACATACACGTCATTTTTCCTGCTAGCCTTTGACCACAACCATACTATGTTAGTATAATGTTGGATTGAGATTTGGCATAACTGTTGAAAATCTCCATTTAATTAAGCAATTTTTGTATTAGGACAAATTAGATCATCCTCTAGACATTAAGAACTTCAGTAATTCAACTAACATTTGCTTCCCAAACTAGATTAGTTGAGAACCGCTCTACTTACTCACTAACTTCCCCTTTCTCTCAACACATTGCCCAATCCATTAAATAACTGAAGAGGTTTAGCTGTTTCTCAAAGCGAAAATACCATTCTAAAACTAAACACATTCAACAAAAAAGAGAAAATTCAGGAAAAAAATTATGATGGAATGGGAAAATTATGAGGATGAAGAGCTATTTGACATCAATTTAGAGCTCGTCGATAACATTCCACCACCAAATTACTACTGGGAGAGCTATTTATTGTCAACCGGTAGCGCCCTTCTAGCCAATTGCTTATTGCCTGCTACAGATCTCTCAGGTGCAATACCCGTAATATCTGAACATCATGATTTCCTATCGGTTTCAGTCTTGAGAGCGCCAGTCAGTCATATGGCAAAGGCGCAAGTGGCTGGAAAGCTTGAAGACTTTCTTCCATTACAGAAGTACAAAGCAAGCAAATGACCTGTGTTTATACCAATTGCCTCCTGAATATGCAATCTTAGTTTTAATGTACCAATAGCTAAAATAACTTTTGTTAAATAATGCAATATATAGGATTGAGCACTTAAGAAACCACTTCTGAGATTTTGGACTAAATTAATATGCAAAAATATATTTTTACAAACCTTCCATTCATCAAACATGTGTCCTGTTCAAGTTATTTCTGCAAGGTTCATATTAGATGCAAGAAGCTCAGATTAATTCAAATAAGTTTAAGTCTCAGATATGACATGTTTAGATAAACTCAGACTAATTGCAGGAAAGTCCAGTTCATCAAATTAATTTGAGAGTCAAAAATAGTCCTGATTATAAAAATCCACAGATTAGTCCAGTTTAATAAGACAAGTACAATTTATGGATTGACAAAAAGGTAGAGCATATTACACTACCTTTGTATGAATGTTTGAATTGAGCCAAAATCCAGGTTATAATGTGCAAAGCAACCCTACGATAAACAAAACTGTTCGTTGTAACCCAAGGTATAATGCGAGTGTTTATTATATTGTGATTGTACCTCGAGTAAAAATTAGAATTGATATAAAAAAATGATCATTTACTTGTATAACAAATGGAAGGTCACCCAAAGTTCTAAGTAATCAGGAAATCCTTACAACCATCTTATTCTTCTTCCCAGCAGATAACAGTAGAACCTTTCCATCCACAATATCATCAGGGCCAATACTCTTGTTTTCACTATCAACTCGGTTGTTATTCAGATAAAGCCCCCCTTGCTTTAGCATCCGGCGAACAGCAGATTTGCTGTCGAGCAAACCTGATAAAACAGAGAGATCGACGATGGGGAGGTTTATGATATCATCATAAGCTAAAGAACAGGATGGCACATCTTTAGCAATCCCCTCGATTGTCTTCCAGTCCAATTTGGTCTCAGCACCAGGCCTTAACGCCTCAGTAGCCTTTATAGCCTCTTTCAGCCCTTCTTCTCCATGAACAAAACACGTTAGTTCCTCAGCAAGCCTTCTCTGAGCTGAATTTGGGACATATCCAGGTTTCTTCATCTCTGTCTCAATTTCTTCTATCTCTTCTATATCAAGGAAAGTTAATATCCTCAAAAACCTCACTACATCGGAATCTGGAACCGTAAAGAAGTATTGATAGAACTTGTATGGGGATAACAATGCAGGGGACAACCAAACTGCCCCTTCCTCTGATTTCCCGAACTTCGTCCCATCACTCTTCAAAAGAAGAGGAAATGTAAGACCATATGCTCCTTCTACAGCCATAATTTTCCTAATTAACTCCGTCCCTGCTGTAATATTACCCCACTGATCACTACCACCAATTTGGACAGAAATGCCCTCATTCTTGTAGAGATGGAGAAAATCATACCCCTGCAATAACCGGTAGCTAATTTCAGTAAAGCTCATCCCTTGCTCGGATTCTAACCTCTTTCTAACACTCTCTTTTGACAACATAGAACCAACCCTAGCATACTTCCCCACATTTTTCAGAAAATCAAGGAAGCTAACATCCTTCCACCAATCATAATTATTCAAAATCACAAAATTATCATCACCACATCTACTCAAAATCTTATTCAAGATAGATTTAATACCTTCAATGTTCTTTTCCAAGGTAATATCGTCCAGTTCTGGTCTCTCTGTGGACTTCCCTGATGGGTCCCCAACACGGCCAGTGGCGCCGCCAAGTACAGCAACAGGTTTATGACCACATTTCTGGAACCAAGAGAGGACAATTATGCCAATTAAATTGCCCAAATGGAGGCTCTCTGCTGTTGGATCAAAGCCACAATAAACCTTGAGTGGAGGATGACTACCTTTTACGGAACAAGCTGAGCGGAGATTCTCACTGGTGATTGATTCAATGAGGCCTCTTTGTTGAAGGATGTCAACCACATTTTGACAGAGTTGCTGGTCTGCATTGGTAGTGATGGTGGAAAGGTTTGACGATAAAGAGGCAAGGATATGATGTGAGCGACATTTCAAAGGAGAAACCGAAAAGGTGGTGGTAGTAGTCAAGAAAGCATTGGCTGGGGATAAAGGGTAGATAGAAAAACAATGACGGAAGGAGAGTAAAGATCTGGTAGTAGTTGGTAGTGCTACAACTGCAGTCATAGATAGTTTCTTGGATAAAAAAATGGGGAGAGACAAAGAAAAACAATAAGCTAAAATGGTAAAATCTCAAAATCTGGAAATGGAGAAAAATGTTATAGAATCAAAATTCTTTTGCCCCTGCAACAAGGAAAGGAAAGGAAAAGATGGTGCAGTTAAGTTCAGTGCATTTGTTTGCGGAAAGTAATGATGACACTATAAGTCAATCACCATTATGGTTTTGTTAATTTAAGGATATGCATACTCATTATCGATAGACTACATATATCCACGGAAGACAACCCATCAATATACTAGCTTCAACTATCACATTATTCCACTCCGACATAAAAAAAAAAGCCACAATCCTTTCTATTCTTCATGTCTATGACCAAATATTAGTTTAAGGAATCAATCATTAAGTACCAAACATCTCATATGGCCAAACTCTCCCTTCCCTTTCAATGTCGAACTTTTCATTAGCAAAGGAAGAATTCGTTAAATCACCTCCAATCTAACGACCAATTGAACAAGTGTCCGTCAAAACTGCCTTATGGGGTAAGACTTCACCTTTTATAACTTTTTTTTTAGTTATTTTTGTTTTTAATATAACTAGTATCCATTTTAGTTTAGCTATTAAGTAGCAGCCACGAGAGTGTTGTGTAATCGAAGCATTCCTTTAAAACTGAAGGGGAACTTCTATAGAATTGCTATAAGACTAGGTGGGTTTCTAAGAAGGAGCACATTCAAAAGATAGTGGTTAAAGAGATGCAAATGGAAATGGATGCGCGGAAATACTCTTAAGGGATAGAATTAGAAATGAAGTTATCCGCAAGAAAGTTTGTGTTGTCGACATTTCTAGCAAACTAAGGGAAAACCACTTGTGTTGGTTAGATATGTGGGATGAAACCGTCAAGGAGCACCAGTGCAAAGAGTGGAAGAGTGGGATAAGAGATATCTCAGACGAGGTAAAGGGAGATTGAAAATGACTTGGTCGGAAGGAGTTAGAAAATATATAAAGCCATTGGAATTATAGCCGAATGAGGTTCTCAATCGTAGGAGGAAAATTTATGTGGATGATTACACGGAATGTTCAATATTGATTCATGTGGCCGACCCCAATCATGGGACTAACGCTTCGATTGATTGGTTGATTGATTTTTGTTTAACCATCTAATGGTATTACCAAATAAGACCCTATTATATAAGAATTTGCACGAATTGATTTCCTTCACAAACCAATTCACCCCCTCACCACTCTATCAAGCATCAATTTCTATAAATTCAATCATTTTCTTAATTTTTGTTAAGAAATCTAACTTCAAAAGTATTGAAACCTTCCGAAAAACCGAAAGTAAGGCGACATTGTAGAAATTAAAATGCTTACTATCATATGCTCTTAGCCTCTTACTATCAACTTATGTTCAAAGTTTCAAACTTGATCATACATTATTATACACAATGATATAAGACGCAGCAAATTAACCCTAAACCTAAAGTTAAGAACCAATAAACAATATTGATGATACAGAATAAAATGTGGGAATTATTCACACAAATTTAGCAATGAATTCAAATAGAAAAATTCAAAGGGAAATTGTGATATATGGCAATTGTTACTGAAATTATGAACAATTCAATAATTATAAACAATTTGAACAGGAAATTATGATCAATGCATACAGGAAAATAAATTCGAATTCAACAACAGTTCAAATTGGGGTTTTTTTTTTCCGAATTAAAGGGATTAAAAAGGTACCTTTGTAACCCAAATTACAGAAATCAATGTTGTTTAATCTTCCGATTTTGAGTTGTAAATTCAATTGATATTCAATTAGGCGACATTTGACCCAATATAGGGTTATGATTGAGTTTAGGATGAAGAATCTGGGTAGGAGGGGTGACTGGTGAATAGTGACAAGTGATGTTTTGGGAATTTTGTGTGGTGTTGTTTTCAATTGTCTTCAAAAATTGAAGGTAAATTAATTAGTCTCCCTCTTACGACTCAGTCTTTCGAAGCTGAGCCTGGAAGCCACTGAGTCATATGACGGTCGCTGCTCAGTCGTCGAAATTGAGCCATACGAGCTCGGGCGCCACATTGTCATAGGACTTGTTTTTCTCGTCTTATTCTACTTTTTTTTTTAAATAAATATTAATTTAGTGATAAAGGAGGCATACAACATCTACAACAGAGATCAAAATTAACAAATGTAAAATAATCTTAATCGAATAATATTCAAATTGAACAAAACTACGATCGTTGTATAGAAGATTTGACATTGATGAATACCCTCTTCTACATCGCTTTTTTATGCAGCCTTCAATGAGGGGGTCTTTCGATCTGCTGTAGTTTTGAATTTGAGTAAAATTCGACCTAATTGATTGTAGACATAGAATCGACATCTGTTGCAACCTCGTACAAATCTTCATTAACAAATTAAAACATCCACTAAAATAAAACTCCAACCCCAAACTCGTACAAGGAGAGAGATAAAACCCAAAATATGGTAGGTAAAACCCAATATATGGGTAGTAAGACTCCCTACTAGGAAAAGAATGAAAATTAATTTATTATTGATATAAACAAAAAACTACTGCAAGAAGGAAAAAGAGGGGCTTACCATCGGCCGAAAATGCTGGTGGTAGCCCCTAGATCTAAAAAACTAGGGTTTTTAGAGAAAGAGAGAAAGAAGAGTGGAGATGGAAGAGGAGAGAGCAAACCAGGGTATTTGTCTAATTTACTTACATAATACAAAGTATTATAAAACTATAAATTGAAAAGAAACTCTTGTCTAATCCTACTTATTTCCAACAAAAATAAGTTTAGTTCATTAAAGACAAAAATGAGTTCAATTAAGTAAAAATTAGTTTCAATTCTTAATAAGTTGTTAATTGATTTTAGGAAAAAATAAGTTCAGTTCAGCAAAAATAAATTCAGATAAGTATTAATAAATTCAACTCAGCAAAAATGAATTCAAATCAGCAAAAATAAGTTTGTATAAACAATAGGAAAAATTGATGAAAATAATCCTAACTTTAGCCGTTGATCTAATAAAAGACCTAACTTTGGATTAATTGTTTTTGGACCCAACTTTAAACACTATTTTCTCTTTTTAGACTAATTGACTGGTGACTTGTTTAACTGGTTACCCTTTTGCATTTATTCCTATTTTCCCTTTTTCATTTTTGCTTTTGTTTTAATGATTGTCGTTGTATATTTCTTTAATTCATTCAATATCATTCAATTATCTTTCACTGCTTCTTCATTTCATCTCTTCCTCTTTATGCTTCAAATTTGTCATTTTCGAAGGCTCACAACTGAGATTCGAAGCTTTTCTTAGTGAACAATCTTGGTTAGTGGATTACTCCGGCATTATATTTTGTCATGTGTAACAACCTAATGAATGATAAAACTAATTTTTTGTTTCTTTCTTATTGAAACAAAAAAAGAAAGTTTTTATGGTTTGATGAATTCAAGGCTAGTAATTTTCGCATATTGCTAATTCATTTGCAATTTCTCAATTAGTATTTGGATGGTGTCATGATGAACACATAATTATGGGTTTGATTTAGATGATGCATTTTTTTATGGTTTCAAGTTTAATTGGTTTAAAAAATCGCAAGTAGTATTGTAGCCTGGTGTCACGTGCTGACTCTTTCCCTAGTCGCTCACGTGTGCCACTCGCTTACACTCCCGTCGTAAGACAAGTCAGGCAACCCCAAAGCTAAGCTAAGTATTGCTGTGGATTTGGCTAAGTAGATAATTAGCAAGAAACACAAGTGCTTGAAAGGATTTTTACTAATGTGTGAGTGTGGTTACAATTTTCTGAATGCTTGTACAAATGAATGCCTTGGGTATTTATAGGCAACCCCCTTCCTACTATGTCTACTCTAGAACATTCTAACCTCCTCAAAAGGAGGGTTCTACACAATACCCTATCTAGAACTTTCTAGTCTTTACATACTCTTATGTACATGTGAGAATACTCTAGAAACATCTATACATCCACTAGAGCATACTAGAACACTCTAGAGTCACCTACCCTAGAATATCCTACAATGTTCCGGAACCTTCCGGAATGTGCTGAACTACTCTAGACCATTCAATGAGGTTCTAGAGCATTCCATACTCTTCCAATGTAGTAGACAGCCTTTACACCAAGTTTGAACCTCGTTAGAGAAATATAGCACTGTCGTCCTCAAGAATAGTGCTTATCTGCACATCGAGTATTATCCTGCAGCACTATCTTTTCCTGTAGACTGCCTACTATAGGGAGATAAGTGTTGCTTGCACAACACATGAGCGGCTCCCCTTGGGGATCTCTATGCCCTCGTTTCAATGAAATGCGTGGGTCATTGTGTCACTCGTGACATGCTCCCCCACCAAAGCCCTTGACGACCCCGTCAAGGCTGCGACTCAAATGCCTCGATCTTGTTCCGGAATTGCCATNATCTTGTCCCGGAATTGCCATAAGTCATCTTCCTTCTCCCACGTCGCCTCGCTTTCCGGTAGTCCCTTCCATCGAATGAGATATTCCTTATAATTTGGCACACCTCTCCTTCGGATGAGCCTCTTTGCCTCTATTTCTTCAATGTCCCCGATCAAATGATGTCACGACGGCTGTGGGTGCTCATTATGACACGCCCCGTGACGGATCTTCATTGTCTTTATGATATGGCTTGAGCATGCTCACATGAAACACTGGATGGATCTTGAGTTTAGGTGGCAGCTCAACTTGATAAGAGACCTTCCCAATTTTGCGAAGTATAGTGAATGGACCCTCATACTTGCGCACTAGCCCCTTATGCACCGATCGGAATGTCTTGAACTGTTGTGGTAACAACTTGACCATGACTAAGTCGCCCACTTGGAACTCCCTTGGCCTCCTTTGCTTGTCTGCCCACTTCTTCATTTTCTTGGCCGCTTTATCCAAGTATGCCTTGGTAATGTCAAATTGTTCATGCCACCCCTTTACAAGCCGATATGCAGCCGGGCTACTCCCCGCATAACCAGAGACCACGGCTTGTGGAGTCAACGGTTGTTGTCCCATAACTATCTCAAATGGGCTTTGTTGCGTTGACTCGGAACGTTGTAGATTATAGGAGAATTGGGCGACATCCAGTAACTTGGCCCAATCTTGCTGATTGGCACTCACAAAGTGCCGTAAGTATAACTCCAACAAGGCATTCACCCGTTCAGTTTGCCCATCGGTTTGTGGGTGGAAGCTTGTGGAGAAATGCAGGCCTGACCGCAATAACTTGAATAGCTCCGTCCAAAACTTAGCCGTAAACCTTGGGTCACGGTCACTTATGATGCTGCGTGAAAGCCCCCAATATTTGACAACATGCTTGAAAAATAACTTGGCGGCTTGCTCACCTGTACAATCCCGTGATGCCGGTATGAAGGTGCCGTATTTGGAGAAGCGATCAATGACCACCATTATAGAGCTACACCCTTCATATTTGGGTAAGGCTGAAATGAAATCCATAGAGACGCTTTCCCATGGCTTCTCCGGTATAGGCAATGGTTGTAATAGTCCTACCGGCACTTGTTGTTCTCCCTTGTCCTGCTGGCATACAAGACATGTCTTCACGTAAGCCTCGATATCACCCCGCATATGAGGCCAATAGTAAAGCTCCTCTAAGAGTGCCAATGTGCGTTGCATCCCCGAATGTCCCGCCCACATTGAGTCATGAAACTCCTTCATAACGTCCCGCCTAAGGTTGTCCCACTTAGGTACGTACATGCGTCGCCCTGTAGTGTATAGCAGACCATCTTCTACCCAAAATCGTCGTGTCTTCCCTTCTTTGGCCAATTCCATGATCCCTTTGGCCATTGGATCTTGGACAAGTCCTTCCTTGACCCGTTCAAGTAGGTTGCTAGTGACACTACTTACACTAGCGAGCATGGCCTTCCGGCTAAGAGCATCAGCAACAATGTTTACCTTGCCCGGCTTATACTCCATGACATAGTCGAACTCCGCAAGGAAATCTTGCCATCGAGCTTGCTTAGGACTGAGCTTCTTTTGATTTTGAAAGTAACTTGTCGCCACATTGTCGGTCATGATGGTGAACCGGCTTCCAAGCAAGTAATGCCTCCATATCCGCAAGCAATGAATGATAGCTGTCATCTCCTTATCATGCACTGGGTAGCGCCTTTCGGTGTCATTCAACTTGCGCGACTCATAAGCTATAGGGTGTCCTTCTTGCATGAGCACCCCACCAATGGCAAAATCTGATGCATCGGTATGGAGTTCAAACGGCTTTGAATAGTCGGGTAGGGCTAGGACTGGTTCTTTAGTGACGGCTTCCTTCAAATCTTCAAATGCCTTTTGACACTTCGGCCCCCAATACCATTGAACCTTCTTCTTGAGTAAATCTGTTAATGGTGCCGTCTTTGCTGAATAGCTGCTGATGAACCTCCGATAGTAGTTAGCCAACCCAAGGAAAGAACGAAGCTCCGAAACGTTCTTAGGTGGCTCCCACTCATTGATAGCTTGCACTTTGTCCTGCTCCATCATAATTTTCCCATCCTTGATATAGTGTCCAAGGAAAGACACTTCCCTTTTGGCAAATGAACACTTCTCCTTCTTTACATATAACTCATTCTCCCTTAACATCCTAAACACCTGTTGCAAATGCTCCACATGGTCTTGCAACGAGTCGCTATACACGACTATATCGTCGAGATAGACGACCACATTTTTATCAAGAAATGGGTGGAAGATTTTGTTCATCAAAGTGCAAAATGTCGCTGGGGCATTGATCAGTTCGAACGGCATCACCAAGAACTCAAAAGACCCATAGCGGGTGACACAAGTTGTCTTTTGTTCATCTCCATTGGCAATCCGTACTTGACAATACCCTGAGCGAAGGTCAAGCTTAGAGAAGTACCTGGCTTTACCGAGTCTGTCAAAGAGATCAGCAACCAAAGGAATGGGATACTTGTTCTTGATGGTTACCTTGTTCAAAGCTCGGTAGTCGATACATATGCGTAATGACCCATTGTGCTTGCGTTGGAACAACTCTGGTGCTCCAAATGGTGCCTTGGATGGCTTGATGAACCCTGCGTCCAGCAGCTCCTTCAATTGCTTCCTTAACTCTTCTAGTTCTGGAGGGGCCATCCTATAAGGTGCCATGGCTGGAGGCCTCGCCCCTGGCTCCAGTTCAATCCTGTGGTCGACCTCCCTTCGTGGAGGGAGTCTCTTGGGCAGTTCCGGAGGCATGACATCTTCGAACTCCTTCAAGATCTCCGAAACTTCCTTAGGAACTTCAACTGTATGAGGCTCCTCCTCAACAAGTGCATCCAAGAATGTTGCTTGCCCCCTTCGTACCCCTTTCTTGAGTTGCATTGCTGATAACATCTTGGCTTCCACGACCTCCCGATCAATAGGAATGGAACAAGCGTCCTGATCCTTCGAGATCGTCATCGTTCCATCCCTCTCAAAAGTCCATGGTCTTACAACATCCATGAACTCAATCCCGAGCACCAAAGAAAAATCATCCATGGTGACAATGGTTAAGTCAATCATCCCCTTCCATTCTGCCAAACAAATGGGGACTCCCCTTGCAACACCATGGATGGGCGTGGGTGAAGTGTTCACTGTTTTCAAAGTGCCCTTCTCCTTGGTGTAGCGTAATCTCAACCTTGTGGCCTCCCTCTCATCCACAAAGTTATGAGTAGCTCCCATATCAAGGAGTGCTCTTGAAGCCTTTCCATTCACCATAGCTTCAACAAACATAAGAGGAGATTTCTTGGATCGGGGTATAATGCTTACCTTAGTTGCGTGGTTCTCCTCCTTGGGCTTCTCTATGGTAGCCTTGACGCTATTTAGCAAGCGCAATGTCCCCATTTGTGCCTCCTCCCCGGTCTGTTGCTCGTGTGCTGCTACTATGGCGTTGAGCTTCTGCCGTTGCGGGCACTCCCTTGCAAAGTGCGGCCCTCCACACAAGAAGCAATCGCGATTCTTCGGCTTCCCATCGTAGTTGGACTTCCCCTTGTCCCTCTTCTCGAATGGCTTGCCTCCCCCATTTCCGCGATCGTTGGTGGGCTTTGCTCCCCCACCCTTCCCTTTGTCACTGCCCTTCTTACCGTTCTTGTCCTTCTTTGAATCGTGCTTGAATTCAATTAAGGGCTCCACTGCTGCGATGGCCTCAGCTAATGTTTGCACGTTTCGCCTCTTCAACTCCTGCTCGGCCCATCGTTGAAGACCATCCATGAAGTAGAGAAGTTGTGCTTTCTCGGGCAGTTGTGTCACCTCCAACATAAGGGTTGAGAATTGCTTCACGTACTCATGGATAGTACCATNTACCAGTGTGTTTCAACCCGCGAAGCCTCTTCATGGCCAACTCTTCGGCATTCTCTGGATAGAATTGCTTCTTGAAGTCGGCTTTGAACTCGTCCCATGTGTTGATGGTGCAAGCCCCATTCATAATGTCCGACTCGCGCCTTCTCCACCAAAGGATGGCATCATCCCCTAAGTACATTGTAGCGGTGTTGATCTTGGACACATCATCGTCCACTCTCATTGCATCGAAGTACTTTTCGACGCTCCAAAGGAAGTTGTCGAGCTCCCTAGCATCTCTCCTCCCTTGGTACTTTGCGGTTCAGGAATCTTCATCTTAGGCCCTTCCCGAAATGGGGCACCCCCTGCCCATGCCGCCTTGCACAAGTTGATGTCCCCCTTGAGGGACTCAACGAGCTCCTTCAACCCCTGGAGCTCCCCATTAAGAGTATCGCGGATGATCCCCATCTCCGTTCGTAACACATCAGCCATTTGGTTTACGAGCCCTTGTGCCACATCACTCTCTTTCTCTTCCATTGTCCCCACTCGGGCCTCAAGTGCGGGTATGGAATTCTCGAGGGACTCAACCCTCTCATCGAGCTTAGTGATGTCGTCAAAGGCATCACCAAGACTAATCTCCATCTTTGCAACCTTAACCTCAAGCTCCTTCTTGGTAAGCTTCTTGCCAGCTAGTTGTTCGTCTCCCAAAACAACTCCACTCTCCTTGTTAGATGCCATTGTCACACAATCGTAGCAACCACTCAACCCGACAGCAATACGGCCAACTTGGCTCTGATACCACTTGTCACGTGCTGACTCTTTCCCTAGTCGCTCACGTGTGCTACTCGCTTACACTCCCGTCGTAAGACAAGTCAGGCAACCCCAAAGCTAAGCTAAGTATTGCTGTGGATTTGGCTAAGTAGATAATTAGCAAGAAACACAAGTGCTTGAAAGGATTTTTACTAATGTGTGAGTGTGGTTACAATTTTCTGAATGCCTGTACAAATGAATGCCTTGGGTATTTATAGGCAACCCCCTTCCTACTATGTCTACTATAGAACATTCTAACCTCCTCAAATGGAGGGTTCTACACAATACCCTATCTAGAACTTTCTAGTCTTTACACACTCTTATGTACATGTGAGAGTACTCTAGAAACATCTATACATCCACTAGAGCATACTAGAACACTCTAGAGTCACCTACCCTAGAATATCCTACAATGTTCCGGAACCTTCCGGAATGTGCTGAACTACTCTAGACCATTCAATGAGGTTCTACAACATTCCATACTCTTCCAATGTAGTAGACAGCCTTTACACCAAGTTTGAACCTCGTTAGAGAAATATAGCACTGTCGTCCTCAAGAATAGTGCTTATCTGCACATCGAGTATTATCCTGCAGCACTATCTTTTCCTGTAGACTGCCTACTATAGGGAGATAAGTGTTGCTTGCACAACACATGAGCGGCTCCCCTTGGGGATCTCTATGCCCTCGTTTCAATGAAATGCGTGGGTCATTGTGTCACTCGTGACACTGGGCCATCTTCTTGGTTGAAGAAGACAGATGCAGTATGTAGGAGCAATTACTTAAAATTTTCCAATTAAGAACTTTTTCAGCAATTATTCAAATTAAAACTTCAATTGCCCACAAATCCTCAAAAATAATGATGAAATTGGGAGAATTAATTTGTTTTATGGGAATCAAATATATCAAAGTTGTATTTTGAGTTTTAAAATACAAAGAGAAAGAGAGATGTGGAAGAAGGGAAGTAAGAAGAACAAAACAATAAAAATAAAAGAAAATAATAAAACCGGCTGATAAATGGAATTAACCTAATTTCATAGGTAAAAATTAAATAGGGTCCAAAAAGGAGAAATGGTGTTTATAGTCGGGTCCAAAAATGAATTATCCAAAGTTTGGTCTTTTATTAGGTGAGCGGCTAAAGTTTGGATTATTTTCATCAATTTTTCCTAAACAATATAAACAAAAATAAGTTGACGAGAATATGGTCTTAGTTTCTTTTATGTATTTTGTATCGATTGTCGACCTTTTTTTTCTTTTTTTCTTTTTTACAGCACTTGCTACTAACTTTTTTAGCTGCGACATTTACTTAAAACGACAATCTCAATTTAGTTGCTACATTCCCTTTTTGAGTAAGTGTGACCTACAACGAAATTACTTTTATAGTCCCGTTTTAATGACATGCATTAAGGCTACTAGAGTGCTAATTTTATACCTTTAATGTCCAGTTGGCCCATATGGATGGTGTTTTCAATTGTTTACATTTAGACCGCTCTTTTATGCAAAATAATACGAATAAAATATACTGGGACTATCATTATTTCATGCAATAATTAGTTTCTAAACATTGACTTTGTCGACTACGGAAGTAATGTCAAAATGGTATTGACAAAAGCTGCAAAAGAGGTCGGAGGATATGGTTAGAGGGGACTAATTAGTTATCTTAATTACCCTAGATCATAGTTAAGCGATAGTGAAGTATTGTAGTGCTACAATCTTAGTGCAATATGTTTGGTCAAAAATCACATTCATAATGAGAGAACTACTAAACACATAGACACGAAATATGTCTTATTCCAAGGAGTGAGAACATAAGTAAAGAGAACAAAGTGGAAACCGCTGATAATCCTGTTGTTATTTTCATCAAATTTATTCCAAATATCAAGTTTTAACATTGCTTCGAGTTGCTAAATGTGAGAAGTCGTTGTTGACTTCAAGGCCGGGGCAGAGGCTTTGGAGGCCCTGTTCAAAATTTTAATACAGTGCCCTTGAATCTTAAAAATAATAATGATTAATTAAGATTGGAAAAGTGAAGAAGAATTAATGGGGGTTTTACTGTTTTATAAGTAAGAGAAAGGAGAAGAAGAGGAAAAGCTAAAAGTGAAGAAGAAGTAATGGGCGTCGGGTTTTAGTGTTTTAGAACTAAGAGAAAGGAGAAGAAGAGGAAAAGGTAGAAGTGAAGAAGAATTAATGGGGGCCAGTTTTTTTTTAGTGTTTTAGAACTAAGAGAAAGAAGAAGAGGAAAAGGTAGAAGTGAAGAAGAATTAATGGGGTCCGGTTTTTAGTATTTTAGATCTAAGAGAAAGGAGAAGAAGAGGAAAAGACATTCCTTTTAACGAGTAATAGCTTAAAAATATGACAAAAATAAAAAACACACGCAGTAAGATTCGAACCTGAGTTCTCGTGTTACAAAGCAACTCCTCATACCACTAAGAGAATTAATGGGGTCCGGTTTTTAGTATTTTAGATCTAAGAGAAAGGAGAAGAAGAGGAAAAGACATTCCTTTTAACGAGTAATAGCTTAAAAATATGACAAAAATAAAAAAAAACACACGCAGTAAGATTTGAACCTGGGTTCTCATGTTACAAAGCAACTCCTCATACCACTAAATGAAGTAATACTTTTATTATAACATCTAGTACAAATAATATATATCTAGTAATTTGAGGCCCTCTAAAATCACGAGGCCCTGTGCGGTCACGCAGTTTGCGCTTGCCAAGTGCGGGCCCTGCTTGACTTCCCTCTATATGGCAAAATCCAAAGTAGAGGAGATCAATGTTGAATATATATTGCTTTTGGTACATGGGGGTCTGGTTTCTACTTACTATTGATCGATGAGAGGATTCAGTTATGTTATTAAGACTTATCTTTTGGTCCTATTTTTTGTGTATTTGGTATGCCTTTGCTATGGGTTGTAACTCATCTTTTAACAATTTAGTTATAATGCTTCTTATTAATGGGTTTGTAATGAACATTACTATTAGTTTTATCTCTCATTTACAGTGGGGGATAGACTATCTTAGTTATAATTAATATATGTTCCCGTTTGTGTAGTGTTAAAAAAAAATTATGGTGGTCTCATTGGTCAATAAGCGAGTTAAGGTCCAGGGGTGACAAACCTGAAATTAGGTTGGGGGGCAACGCTCTTGAAACTTACGGTATATTATATATTAAGTTATGCTTATCTGTTTTGGTCGGGCCTATTTTAGTGCTTTTCTATACTAGGGTTTATGGAGTACCATATAAACCCTCTTTACTATAGCCTAGCATAATTACGTATTCTAGTATTACTCATCTAATAATATAACCTCTCCCCAATGCTAGTGGACGTGGATACCACATTGTTAGTACTGAACAACGTTAAACCTGTGTTCATGTTAATCTTTATGTTGATTCATTTTGTGTTTGTCACAAAACACAAATTAAAACTATCAAAATTACATTATATTTGGTAAAATGTTGATTAAGTGCTTATCAAACCTTATTAGTTTAATGAGGATGCATTAGAAAAATATGACATAAATAAATTAATAGGAGTGAACTGTTATTGTCGTAACAATTTAACAACCATCAATATCAATAATAGATAATACTTCATACTATCTCCATTTAACTTTAATTGCAACAAATGAATACTTTATGTTTCACAAAATATTCATTTGTTGCAACTTACAAACTACTGAGGTAGTATTAAAAATGAAAGTTAAGGTGTTGCCAAATTGGAGACACACCTCAATTCCGAGGTCCTTCCCCCGGGATCAAACCCTCATGCAAGCAAGCTCCCTTTCCCTTTGGGCAATCTAATTGATATGCCCTAAATATAGCACGGTCAACCCTAGACCTATTACATCATTTATATTAGAAGTAATACAATAGTTAACAATAATAATGATAGATAATAAATAACAAGGACTTCTTAGTTATAATTGATGATATCATCTTCTTCTAGCAGCAGTTTCTCTTTGAGCATTGAAATAGACAGCAGCAACAGGAAGTCCAAGATCATTTTCGAAGGCGAATTGTCGAGTATTGAAGTAATCTCTTGAAGAAGGTAGATTCAGTACTGTGTCCCTCCCTTTCTGCTTAAACAAGATAAATATGAACCTGTGGATTCCTATGTTTGGCCTTGGGATTTCATACCTCACTAATTCTGTTCCTATAATTTAACAAGTGCAATTAAATTTGCAATATATTCATCATTAATAATGTCATTTGTGAAAATGGAACATGTAACTATACATGTAACCATGCAATTCAACTAAAATAATAAATAAATTAGTGTAATACAAAATATAATTAATTTCAACTAAACTTTAGGCAAAACTTACCGAATGTGGAGTCTGTTGTGCCTGGTATGTCTGATACAATCCTGCCATTTGATCATCATTATAGTTAAAATTTTAACTTATGACAATCTAAAATGCATAAAAAATTTAGAGAATTTTTTGTCGTCGTACATAATTATTGATAGAATACTACAAAACCTATTTAATTTTATATAAGATTCAACCACCAGTTTAGACTTTTGATCGACTTTATACATACCCTAATAATTATGATAACGCTGATTTTTGAAAAATCTAATTAGTTAGCACTTGCCTTTTTGTTATTAATCTCTCTAATGTACTTACATAACCATGTATGTTGCATGCATGCATACATACATAAAAAACAAATGAATGAGAATAACCAATATGCATGGCATACCAATGAAGGTGCTCTCTGAAATAGGGGTCACTTGGTCCAGGCACATCTGGATCGGTCAACGCCTGCCTAACAAACATACATAACTTTAGCATCAAATATTCAAATGGGTAGTTCATATCAAGCAAACCAATTCAAGTGGCCGATTTGCCAGCATGTATACCTTTAACAAGGATCATTGCATGCATGAGAAATTACAAAAGTGCGACTTGATTTTTAAAATAATTAACTAACTAGGATTTTCTCTTTATTAACAATGTTTTTGTGTTAAGACATATGCAGAGTAAATTCTAAATAATTTAATTTGATAGATGGCCGGTTACCTACCACAGTAAAGAAAGTTCGCATATCGCCACCATTGACCTCAACTCGAGGCTTGGGAGTAACCGCTGAAGGAAGAAGCTCCGACCCATTGAAAACTTGCTTGGTGTTGAAGTTTATACACATTTGTACAGAAGGGTTGAAAGGATCAATCACATCTCCAATCACTCTTCCTACTACTAGAGGTTCTATCATTCTTGACATCTTAATTGTTTTTTTCCCCTCTAAATCAAGTGTTTTGCTTAATTTAATTAAGAAACTTGAAGTTGATTCATATACTTATACTATCCTAAGATTCCCACCAGCTTATAAAAATAAATACTAGTACTACTTTATAGAGGCATTTCAGGTATGATAACTTTATTTTGAAAGCAATAAAAGGCGCAACTTAAAGACCTTATAACTTTTAATGACCGTGAAACTAATTTGATGTGTCATCTTTTAACACGAACAAATTGCATAACTTTGTGTTAGTGTGTTTCTTTATTCAATTAAATACTTACCCCATGATATTGTGTTTTAACTACTTACTTTTTTGTACCTAAGGTATTTTAAATAGATTTCATCAAACTATTTTTTATACAATATTTATTCTATTTACTTATGTGTGAGCATTGATTAACTGAATGCATGATCCCCTTAAAAAAAAATGCAGGAACAATAACTCCTTAATGATGCACCTATTCATGTATTGACGTATGTTCATAATTCAGCAATGGTTATGCACGTATGTTTGATCAACTCTTACATTGTTACTTTACCTTTGCGTTGATGGAATACTATACAATAGTGATGGAATTTCAATTCGATTTATATCATTTACCTCATCAATAATCTTATCCATCATATTATATGGAGTGAGACAGATTATAGGAGTTTATCCTTTAATGTTCCAATTGGAAACAAGTTGTTAGAATTACTTTTATAGCTAGCTAGTTTTGTGTGAGTCTCCAGAGTTTGTACTTTTGAACTGAAATTTACTAAATCGAATTGAATTAAACTAAACTATTTGTCAATATTTGGAATTTTATACTTTTGATTTGGTGATGCTCACTTTTTTTTTCTCTATAAAGGAGTTTAACTTTGAGGAGAACGATATTTTTTTATGATAGAGAGGTCACAATAGCAGAGATAAGGATCCGAAACCAGATCAAGAACAGTTCTAACCAGCATAGCTATCCCTTACTCTCTTGAGAAGAATAGACTTGTAATAGTTCGGTGATTATTCCTGCCATGTTAGATAGCAAGATAAACTCTAATTTGGAGGAGGTTGACTATGTATTAATATTGATTGCCTTGATGTTCAACCACTTTTTTCTGAATCAATGATAATATATTTTTTTTATTATTTCATTGAAATTAAAGAGACAACGACAATAACTAGTAGCAACTATACTATCCTCTAATAGCATCTTGTTAGCACAGTAGCCTTACTATGTTAGTATGTTACACCCTACACACTTGGTCACTTGTGGATTAACGATGATAATATTCATTGTTTGCCTTTGGAATCGGTTCTTGATAAGAAAGCTATAACAAGTAGTTCTTGACTTCATTCTTGGGAAAAAAAAGGAATTTTTTTTAATATTTTATAATCTTCTTATATTAAAATAGTCATTACTTTTCTAAAATTTATAAAGTTATCTCACGATATACTGATTTAAAAGTAGGTAGAGTGTAACAAGATATAACCTTATTTAAAAGTTGGCATATCATAGAAAAAGGCCACCTTATCTCATAATTATGATAACATAAAAATCTCAAATTGTCTCCAAATCGAAATAAATCCGTTAATTTTTGTTATCGATGTAAATTTGACCCATACTATAGCATATTCCTACCTCGGCCACATGTTTGGTCGTGTCAAAATGGCTAATTTTAATAGGAAAAATTGCCAAATAAAATCTTTTACAAACTTTTTTTTGCCAATAGAAACCTTTTAAAAAATTTTGCCAAGAAAAACCTTAAACAAATTTTTTTTTGCCAGAAGAAACCTTAGACCCAATTTCCAGTGTTGACCACTCATTTCGGCGTTGACTGACTAATTTCTCCTACTTACACTCCATTTTTCCTCTTTTTTACCTCTAATTTTTCTTAAAGAAAACCCAATTCACCAATTTTCAAAGAATCCGATCTCAACACTATGAGAGACCCACAAACCTGGCTCCAAAGCGTCGAAATTGAAAAGATCAGTAGCAAATGATTCTTCTTCTTGGAAAGCAATGGAAGCATCATGAGCTTTGACAAGAGAAACCCAATTTCGCACAAAGTTGAAGTTTTTATGAAGTTTGTAAGTGTAATTTGTGGAAATTGATGATAAATAAGAGAGATTTTGAGATTGTTGTTAACCAATTTGATTTTGTAAATAGTTTTTGTTAGAATTTGGAGTCTGTGAAAGAGTTTTTAGGGTTCAAATATTATTAGGTGGTGTTAGTTAAGGCAGAGAAGAGGAAGTTTGTAAAGGTCAAAAAAAAAAAGAAAAAAAAAAAAAAGAAAAATGGATTGCATATAGAAGAAAATTAGTTGGTCAATACCGAAAATAGGTGGTCAACACTGGAAATAGGGCATAAGATTTCTTCTGGCAAAAAAAAGTTGTTTAAAGTTTTTATTGGTAAATTTTTCTTAAAAGGTTTCTTTCGACAAAAAAAAAAAAAATTTAAAAGATTTTCTTTGGCAACTTTTCCAATTTAATATGACCATTGTCCATTTTTCTTTCAACAAACCTACCATTTGAAAATCCCATAATAGACCCACATTTTACCCTATTTTTTCCCAAATCCACTCATGTCATATTTTACTTGCTAAAGCGTACAAGCTTTGTACACAGATATTACGCTATATTTTTAAGCCATAACTTTTTTCTTAGGAAATTTAAGCCATAACTTTTTTCTTAGGGAATTTAAGCCATAGACGCCATTCTCCTTATCTTATTTTTAATTCTTTTCAACTTAAATAAAAATATTTAGATCAGTAAAAATAATTTTACTTTAACAAAAATATGTTCACTTATACAAAATCTGTTTTAATCCTTAATAAATTGTTAGTGATTTCAGCAAAAATAAGCTCAGTTCAGCAAAAATAAATTCAGATAAGAAAAAATAAATTGACGAGAAAAGAGTCTTAGTTTCTAAATTATTAACTTCAAATTGTTTTTATTAAATAAATTACCCCATAAATTCATCCTTTGAAATTAGGCTAATCTCAGTTCTTCAATTATGGGAGACGTTAATAATTATACCAATATCAATATTTATTTCATACTAAATCCATTATTTAAAGCAATACAATTTATGATAACTACATAAAGCAGGATCAGATGCCCTAATACCAACAAGTATACACTCTAGTCTAAATGGCCCGGCCCAAACAATGCTAAACTCAAGTATTCAACCTCACCTCTGAAGAACATCGCATGAACCTATCAAGAAATGATCTTAGACCTTTTGCTAAGAAAGGTAAAAACTTATACCACTTGAGTTATGCTCAGCTAGTGAGAGTATCATATCCTACCTTTTTGCTAATAAATTGAAAATTAGAAAAGCACACTAGGTATTTTCGCTTTAGATCGAACAAAAGTAATACATAAACACTAATATATACTATAAAAGGAACATTTCAAGAAAACTATAATATCTTTTTTGCACCTTTGGGAAGCTTTGAAAGGCCAAAGATTCATAAAATTAAATATATCAATAATAGAACCTTCCCCTATTAGGAATGCACTTCGGGGGACTTACGTACATACCCATACTAAAACAATGCTCAAAAGATGGGAACAAAGAGAATAAAGATAGCATCACAACATCCAATTAAAATTATCACTAGGAATTTTACTTATTAGTGAATTGAAGTCTTTTCAAAACTTTTCATTTCAAAACTTATTAATTAGCATTTTATTTTATCTTATTTTTAGCTATCATGGTCATTTCAAAGCTTAAAGTGATCAAAAAGAAGATTCAATTTTCAGGTGACCATTTTCAAATTGGGAAAGCACAACAATGTGGGATTCTTTTGCTGGAAGCATCAACTATATATATGGCTTTTTTTGTATATACCTCAACACAAGCTTATATATATAATACATCTTTTGTTTTGTTTTGTTTTTTTTTTTTTTTTAATTGTGTACAATAATTTGATATTTTTGTGAGATATAAAAAATCTAATTGATGCATATAATAAACAGAGATAGCACTGCGTATATCATATTGACCCTTCAATGATTTCGTTGCTATATTTTCCATCTTGATAAGTTTTATGAACCTTTACGTATTGTCGATTTTTTTCTTCTAATTTGATATAATGTTTTTCAATTAATTAAGCATTGAGATTTTAGAATTTATTTTATTTCATAAATTATGTTCCCGGAGTGTCAGTTTTTTGGAGTTAACAAACATTTGTGATAGTCATAATACAATATAAGCATCTACTTTCAGAAAATATTGTAATTTAACAATTAACCAAAGTTTTCTTTTGATTAATATATAGCTAAGAGTGGTTGAGTTTGAGTACCTTAGTTGCAACTTTTGTAACGTATTCAAATTGCAAAAATACCAAAGTTGAGTACTCTATTGTGTACTTATGGGGCGTTTAATTTGAGAGATAAAGATAAGAGGAATCGGTAGTCAGGATAGGGATAAGGAATTAGTAGGTGAGATAATGATTAAATAAATATTGTACCATGTTTGGTATAGTCGTATAGATAGGGAATTGAATGAAAATGAGTTAAGTGATAAAACTAATAAACTACCCCTACTGATTCTTTTCATTTCATCAACTCTTTTTATTCATTAACGGTAAATGTGATACGAATCATGTTGACAATTTCGAGGGTTTGATATTGGCTTCTAAGTGAAATAATGGCTTGTGGAGATTCAAGGATTTTGGAATCTTCAAAGACATCGTCAATAGTGTGTACGGTGACAAACGAAACTGCTTCATTAAAATAGAAGCAAGGGAAGCATGGTGCAATAGGGGAATAAGATGGTTTTGTCTATAAGCTTTCTCCCACTTCAGTTGATAGGGGTTTTTTCATTTCATGCTTTTATTGCTTTGAGTCATAGTGGTCTACTATCCATCATCTTTTAACTAAAGGTCAAAAAAGATAATGAAGGTTTCTTGATTAAATTATTTGATCTTGAAAGGTATCTTGAAGATTTGATCAAAAACTTGGAAATGGTGCAAATCCACAACACACAAGGGTCCGTGTTTTTGCTCGGTTTTTAGTGTTGTTGGGCAACATAGTTTCCTTGGGAAGCTTGGAGGAAATATCTAGATAATTTAGTTTGTTATGTTCTTAGTTCGTTAGGTTGTTAGATTAGTTTCCTATTTCCTATTTTGTTTAGGATTTTTTTCCAAAAATTCGAACAACACAACCTTGCTGCACAAGGAAGTGGCCAGTTTTGGTTGTTAGGGTTTTCTTTATTGTTTTAGCTTTGTTTCCATAAGTTCTAGGGTTGTTAGGATTTTCTAGCGTTGTTAGAAGGTTTGTTAAGATTTTTAAACTATAAATAGCATGTAACAAGCCATGTAACAAATTAGTTGAACATTGAATAAAATTTTGAGTTTTAGTTTTTATGTTTTTCCACAAAAGCAAACCCTTGGGAAATTTCGTGTGTTAGGAATTTCAAACCTTTAGGGTTGGTGCTTGGGCTTTAAACTTTTATGAGGATAGTTTTAGGAATTGAGGGTGCTTTGCTCAATTCATAAAATTGTTCAACTTAGAATCGTTTTCTTGGTGCTTTGCTTTAGAGAAATCGATACTAGTTTCTATCCTTGTTGTGGTGAGTGGTAATATTCACACCAACTTTTTGGTTCTCTCATTGAGAGAGATTCAATACTCAAGAAGAATTTGCAGTAGTCTTATTACTGAACTAAACAAATTACAACATGTCAAATGATGAGGTTAATAATCCTAAGGCTTCCAACGAGGAATTGCGCAAAGACATTGAAAATCTAAAGGCAAGGTTCGAAGCTACGATTAAGGATTTTGCGGAGAAGTTGAAGACACCAAGAAAATCCAAAGGTGGGAGCAAAGAATATTCATCAAGCTCAAGAAATGAGGAACCGGTGACTAGGCGCAAAAAGAAAGATAAACACAAGGATGATGATCGAAATTTTTAAGTTGGATTTCCTAAATTCAATGGAAGCCTTGATCCTAAGAAGTTCTTGGATTGGCTTAGAAGTATTGAAAGATTATTCAAATTAAAGACTATGATGATCGAAAATCTTATAAGGTTGCAGAAATGAAGTTGACTGGTCTTACTATAGCTTGAGGGTTTGCAAAAGAAAAGGAAGAAAGATGGGAAGTCCAAGGTCTCATCATGGACGAAACTCAAGAGGGAGATGACGAAGCGTTTTGTGCCTCAAGATTATGAACGAAACAACTTCACATTAAGATGCATACTTTGGAGCTGGATCAAAAATTTGTTGAAGAACACATCGATGAACTCCTCAAATTGGTTACAATATGTGATTTAGAAGAAAAAGAAGATCATAAAGTAGCTCATTTTGTTGCAGGATTAGATGACATGGTTAGAGAAAAGGTGGAATTACAACCTTATTAGACGTTTGATAAGGTTTGTAAGATTGCATCAAGGGTAGAGAAGCAAAACTCGAAAAGGAGCATGATTTTTTCAAAAACCTTTGAGAAGAAAGATCGTGATGTAGTGTCTCTCAAACCAAGCTTTGATAAATATATAAAGCCTCCTCTCTATATCAAGGATAAAGGATCATCTACACAGCCTCCTAACCCTAAACAACGTACATGTTTCAAGTGGAAGGGTCAAGGTCACCTTCAAAAGGACTGTCCACACTCTAGGGTGCGTACCACTCAAAATTAGGGAGATAAAGTAGATCTTGAAGAAGAGGAGAATGAACGCAACAAAGAAGATGGTGCTGGATATAACACTCAGGAAGAGGACATTGAAGAGATTAATCCTGAAGTTGAAGGCAAGAGTCTCGTTCTTAGAAGGGTTTTGCAATCTAAAGTTGCGCCACCTACAGAGAATCAAAGGAAAAGATCTTCATTACTAGATGCAACATTCAAGGGAAACTGTGTGATTTAATCACTAAAAGAAAACAGGTGTTTTGCGACATGTGATGGTTAAATATCCATCGAAAAAATTTTCCGACGGAATATTGGTTGAGATATGATGAAATGGGGTATTGGTTTTCCGACGGCCAGAAATCCGTCTGAAATTCTGTCGAAAAACTAAAACCAAAAAAATAAAAATAAAAAAGTGGTGAGGCAGCAGCGGCCACCAACCACCTTAGGTCCTAACAACCACTGACCCACCACTTTAAGTAACCACCATTAACCCACTAACCTACCCACCCTCAACAGCACGTACCCCACCAGACCCACCC
>PYUH01004005.1:396707-435306 GCA_016808085.1 Suaeda aralocaspica | reverse complement strand
CCATTAACCCACTAACCTACCCACCCTCAACAGCACGTACCCCACCAGACCCACCCACCCACGAACCCAAACCACCCACCCACAAACCCACACCACCCAACCACTGAACCACCACGTGCCCAACCCCCACCCTATCCAAACCCATCCAAACAAGGAGCCCACACCACCCACATACTGAACCACAACGTGCCCAACCCCCACCAATACCCACCCCATCCAGACCCACACCACCTACCCATGAACCTACAAATCCACACCACCCACGAACCACAACCCACAAATCCACACCATCCACCATCCACCACCCACCACCCACCACCCACAAAACCTCACCACCCACAAACCGCAAACCCCACCAACCATAACCCACAAATACACACCATTCACAAACTACAAACCCCACTAACCACAACCCACAAATCCACACCACCCACAAACCGTCCAAACCCACAAACCACAACCCCACGAACCCACCACCACCGTCAAAACTCACAAACCCACAGAAAATCAATGGTAAAAAAAATCAAACCAAAAAAATTAAAGGAAGTCGTCGAAATAAAAAATTAAAAAACGAACACATACTTCAACCACCAAGAAATCCTCGAATTTGGTTTGAATAGGTCAATTTTAACCATGAAAATTGTAGATATATAATTTTCATGGTTAAATAGGACCTTCATAGACAAAACAACCAGCGAGCATATCATAAAATTGCGAATTAGTCATGTTTAAATTGCAAAAAAAAAATTCAAGGAGAGGAGTGAGGATGAGAAAAGGTTGAAGAAGAGAGATTGAGATTGAATTTAAATATAGAAAAGGCAGAAGAAGTTAGGAATATAGAAAGAGTCTATTTATATACTTTGGGTTTCGGATTTTTTTTGGGTGTAATTGGCGACGGAAATTTCTGTCGCAAATTGAATTTATCAATTTTTATTCCCGTCGGAATGGTTTAAAATCCGTCGAAAGTTTCCGGCTGAATAAAAATCCGTCAAAAATTTCCGATGGTATTAAAATCCGTCAGAAATTTTACGAATCTGTGATGGGATTTAGTTTCGTTGGAAAAAGTCCGTCGAAAATCAACCTTTTTGTTGTAGTGGTCCGATTTGATCATTGATACAGGGAGTTGCACTAATATGGTGTTTATTTTGCTGAATAACAAGCTCGAAATTTCCACTAAAGGACATCCTCAACCATATAAATTGTATTGGCTCAATAACGCAAGTGACGTTAAGGTAAAAAAGCAAGCTTTGATTTCATTCAAGATTGGCAATTTTTATGATCTAGTGCTCTATGTTGTTTGTCCTATGGATGCGTGCCATATATTGTTAGGAAGACCATGGTAATATGATAGATTTGTGCAGTTGATGGTAGAAAAATCGTGTATATTATTAGGAACCAAGCACAAGATAAGCCAGTTGCGTTGAAACCTTTAGAAGGCTCGAAAATTTCGAAGGATTTGGGCAACAAGAAGGTTAAATTGTTGGTGGATGAGAAAGTTCTGGTAAAGGAGGTGAAGGAGTGTGATAGATTCTATGTGTTGATGGGAAAGGAAGTGCAAGAGCACACTATGAGTATTCCTCGTGAGTTGTGCCCACTATTGCACGAATTGCAAGATGTATTTCCTGAAGAATTACCTCTAGGGTTGCCACCAATTAGGGGAATTGAACATCAGATTGATCTGATTTCTCGAGCTCATATTCCTAGTAAGCCAACCCATAGGTGCAATCCATAAGAAACTAAGAAGATTCAACGTCAAATTGATGAGCTAATGGAAAGAGGTTATGTTAGGGAGAATATGAGTTCATGTGTAGTGCCAACGTTGATAGTTCCGAAAAAAGATGGATCATGGAGAATGTGCATTGATTCCAAAGCCACGAACGAAATCACCATCATATACATGTTTCCTATTCCTCGTCTTAATGATTTGTTATATGAATTATATGGTTCTCAAGTATTCACAAAAATTGATTTATTTGAGAAGTGGTTATCATCAAATAAGGATGAAGGAAGGTGATGAATTGAAAATAGGGTATAAAACGAAATTGGGTCTCTATGAATGATTAGTTATGCCCTTTGGATTGACTAATGCTCTAAGTAATTTTATGAGACTAATGAATGAAGTTTTTAAGCCTTTCATAGGAAAATCCGTGATTTTGTATTTAGATGATATTTTGATCTATAGTACAAGCATTGATGATCATCTGCAAAATCTAAGCAAACTTTCAAAACTTTGAGGAAGCAAAAGCTCTATGCTAAGATCGAAAATTGTTCTTTAACGGTCTCTAAGGGGACATTCCTAGGGTACATAGTTTCAAATTAAAAGATGGTGTTTTTGTCGATCCATCGAAAGTTAAAGCAATTAAAACATGGTCATTTTCGAAATTTGTGACTGAGGTATGTGCTTTCCATGTTTTAGCTTTATTCTATAGAAGATTTGTGAAGAATTTTTATCTATAGTATCTACTATGACTTAGTGCATTAAGAAGAATAACGAGAAATTCGAATGGACTTAGGAAGCTCAAAAGTTATTCGAATTGGTGAAATTACTACTTTGCAAGACTCTTATCTTAGCATTGCCAGGCTTTTCTAAACCTTTTGAAGTAGAAGCTGATGCTAGGGACGAAAAATTGACGAGTCTCGGGATGGCCCCTCGGGAGGTCTGAAACAAAGGCTATTATTCCCTGTTTTTTGGGTTTCCGGGGTCCCAGGAAAAAAATCCCAAAAATTGACCGGGGTGCCGGTAAGGTAAAATTAGGAACCCAGACCAAAGGATTCAGGGTGAAAAGGTAATATGAGGGATAATAATAAGGTCTTAAGATGGTTCCATATGAGGCTGTTTTTCCCCTCTCTATAAGAGGTCATAAGAGGGATCATATGAGGTCTTTAGGGGCCGAATCCGATTATGGGGGTGTCGTGACAGTCCTAAGCACTTTGTAAAAAAATAGGGAGACCTCAAACAAAGGCTATTAGTTCACTGTTTTTTGGGGTAAGGGGTAGGGGTGTTCAAAATAATCCGAACTGATCAATCCGATCCATGATCCGAGTGATCCCATCCGATAAAGTCGGATAATTTTTTCATTTTTTTATTTAGGTTATTTCGGATCGAATATCCCATAAAATTCGGATCGAATACAGATCACGTTTATTGGATTGTCGGATATCCGAAACATCCAAAAATGTGAAAAAAAGTAGCCTTTTGGATCGGTCGGATCACGGATCGGATAGCTCATATTTGGATCAGATCGGATTATTTCGTTAAATTTGAGAGTGTTGACCCATGAATTGAAAATAAAGTTTTGATGATGACTAACACAAACAAACTTAACTAATATATACTTTGAGTTCCTATGAGATTTCACAAGTTCAAAGTGTAAGGAACTTGGAACAACATTGAAGGAACGTGACAAGTTAACATTCAAGTTCAAGGAGAAGTTCCTAGGCAGAATCTTGCAAAGGAACATAGAAGAAAGAGGAGAAGTTCCTGAGTAACACGGTTACGTAGGAACAAGCCACGAGAATAGATCTGTTCCTATAGGAACAGGCGAACAACGTCAAGGCATTTCAACGAAGTATCTTGATGAAGAGAAGAGAATTCCCAAGAAGATTATGAGAATAATTTTCTAGGATCTTTGTAAATACATTGGAGTCTCAAATCTGGTTGGAACATCATATCTAGAGGTTAAAACGAATCTATCCCACAAATAGTTCTAGGTTAATTTATGATATAATTTAGGTTTTAATAATATTTTCCTTAATATTAGGAGATAAATATTGGAATGATTTTGCTGAAGAATAAAACAACATTCTATGGTTTTTAATAAGTCAAATAAAATATTGTTAGGAGTCCTTAAATATAGGAATAAAATCATGGGATTATGGGAGAAGAATAAACGGTAAAATATTCAAGTCAAAATCCTATTCTTCTGGTTTAATTACGTGGGATGATGGAAGGAGTCATGGAGTTATGGGCGATCAAAGAACGTGGTCTAAGGCTGAAGTTTACAAGGCAGAATCACTCTATAAATACTCCAAGAAATTCAGAAGAAGAAGTGCAGAACATCAGAGAACACACTTGAGCATTCATACGAGTCTAAGTTTTAATTGATGTTCGAGTCTAGTTAGATCTTTCAATGTATTAGAGTCTGAATTGAGTTGTAATATGTGAGTAAAAGAGAAGTGTGAGAACTAGAGAAGAGTGGAGAAAAAGAGAAAGAGATACGAGAGATAAAGAGTGAGAATTGAGAATCAAGTTCCTTCAGGAACTGACGAGTGTGATTAGAGAATTAAGGTTGTAAAAGTTACTACAGGCCTATAATAGAAGTGGAGTTTTCTTCCTTTGGGCCAAGGAAGTTTTTCTCGTATAAATATCTCTTGCACTCTTTAATACGCTCAAAATAGTTTAAATTCTGCATACAAGTTCCACACAACAATTCACCCCCCTCTTGCAGTGTTCTAGTAGAAACAACAGAGAGTTTTCTGTTTTTTTGGGCTAAATTTTTTATTAAGTAATAACGTTTTGGATAGCCAAAAATCCGTTTATCCGATCCAAAAATTTTCTGATATTTCATATCGGATATCGGGTTTCATTCGGATCGGATACAGATCATGTTTTGGCCGATCCGAAGGTTGAATATCCGACTTGTCGGATCGGATCGATCCGAATGAACACCCCTAGTTACGGGGTCCCGGGAAAAAATTGCCCAAAATTTTCTGGGGTTCCCGTATGATCATTATATGACCCTAGACCATGAGATTTAGGCTGAAAAGGCCTTAAGAGGGATGAAAACAAGATTTAAGACGGTTCTTGGGAGACCTATTTTTCCCATGTGCAAAAGAACCCATAAGAGGGATCATTAGAGGTCTTTGAGGGCCGAAATCGATCGTGGAGAGTTCTTTGACGGTTTATAGCATGTGGTGAAAAAACGGGGAGAAAATAAGACGGGGCCAGAGACAACCCCTCTAGAGGCCTCAAACCAAATGCTATTATTCACTGTTTTTTGAGGATTCGGGTCCCGGGGAAAAAAACTGCCAAAAAATTTCCGGGGTACCCGTATGGTCAAAATATGAAACCAGATCACGCGATTCGTGGTGAAAAGTTCCTTAGGACGCCCCGTGAGAGCGAAAAATTTGTTTTGCGTTCTTTCGGAAAACAACCGATGTGGAATAGGATTGGTCACAGGAAAGGAATCCTATGGACAGAGTGAACTTAACAATTTTTTAAGCTAAGGAATTAATCAGAAAAATAAAATTATTCATTTTTTCTTAGGAAGAATTTATCTAGGGTAAGATAGTACTACCACAGGTATGCATTCATTGTGTGCGGGTTTGAAACATATCTACATACATTTTGTGCAAAATAATAGTAAATAACAAAACAATTTATTAAATAAGGAAAAAAGATATAATCAACTACAATTGAATAAGATTGAAGTACAACTATATTCATTGATACAATTGAATAAATAAAATATTATTTAAAAAAATAATATTATATAAACAAATTTATAAAAAAATTATGTTAAATTTACAATTATTCATTGTTTCGTAGATATAGTCCTTGATTCATATATTTATTCATTCATACGACTGAAGAAAATCAAGTAAAATACAAGACTGGGTTCTGACAAAAAAAGTACAACTTATTTGCTATATGAGTATTATCTTGTAGTACAAAATTTTCAAAAAATGGAAAGCACCCTTCCTGGCCAATGGAGAGGCATTATCCCCATCCAGAGCTCCGCACTATTTCCACTGTTCCCATAGCCCCTCCTATAATTTTTATTTTTTGAAAATATTAAAATTTTTTTTTAATTAAATACGAATATTTAATATTAAAATGTAAATAGGGGGAATGACGGATAATAGTGTAGGACGGTAACCCCATTTGTCATTACTCGAGCGCTACTTTGTGGCGTCTGGGTAATGACAAATGGGGTTACCGGTCTGATAATCGATCTATTTTAATGTCCGCCTCAATTGTTAAGGCGAACATCAAAGTAGAAAGTTGTCAGGCATGGCTGAAGATGAAGACGAAGTTCAAGATGGAGAATAATTAAGAGCCTGACAAGGATGCCTCGATTTTCTACGGTTGGTCGAAAAGAGGCTACTTGTCCCACCGTAAGGCTCGAGGGTGGACTTTCGGACATCATACGCATGAAGGTAAGGTAAGGTGAGACATGTATGTATGTTTTCCTTTTTATTAAATTCTTTGTCACTTTATAAGTTGATTTCACACCTAGCTGTGCGTGTTGGGGTTGTTTTTTTCTCGGTTTTGTCTATGCTCTTCATTGGGAAGTCGACACGAGAACAATATTGACAGCATAGTGTGTTAAGCGTATGTGTAGTGTTTGGTACGGTTAGCGGGTTCTGTTCTTGTGCATTGAACCGTTCACTAGCAGACCCCGTCAATGTCTGTTCCAAATGTACGGTAAGTGTTCTTTGGGAGTTATTGTTTTCCTGTATCATATTCCAAATTACGGTATTTTTTTTTGTTTTACAGGTTTGATTTCCGCTCGACGTCCTTCACGAGGTGTGGGGTGGACAGTGAAGCTTGGCCCGTCGCCCACCAACTGTTCGAGAACAAGTGCAGCGTGATCGGAAGATGGTTGCAAGCTGAGCCCTTGGATGCGGAATGCTAAAAGGGAGTGGACGTCATATCGTTGCGCCCATAATCTAGCGTTTCACGCTACGCACGAAAGACACTCGAGCACGTGTTGACCCTCTCATTATCGGAAGGGCTCATGCGTGTCGATGTCTCATGAGGAGTGCTACCTGGTTGATCCTGCCAATATGCTTGTCTCAAAGATTAAGCCATGCATGTGTAAGTATGAACTAATTTAGAATGTGAAACTACGAATGATATCAGCGCTAACGTGTCAAAAAGGCCATGGGTTCGAGGCTCATCCATCCCTCCCTTCTAAGTGGAATTATTAAGCTTATGGTATGAGGGGGCCCATACTGCATCCACACTTCAAGCCCAATGGACTCTCGTGTGAGGGGGCGTCATAGAGTATAAAACCAATTCCTAGGCCTCACCATAAGCTTAAGCTTTTGGTTGAGGTGGTCCTCTAATACTACCCATTGGTTTCATTCTAGAAGATCTCAAGCTATGCATTCATCAGGGGGAAAAAATACGTGTTGCACTCTTTTTCCCTTAACTATGGTTTGAATTGTCCTACATAAGGTTTTCCTAATAAGGTTTTTAATAAGGTAACATCCTATGGTGTATTACGAAAGTGTTGCACTCTTTTTCCTTTACTAAGTTTTGTTCCAAAGGGTTTCCCTAATAAAGTTTTTACGAGACACACTTTTCGATCACGATCATTCAAGGGAGAGAGTAATGTCATAATTAGTGGATGTCCATTATATCCTATCCCCTTCATATTTCCTAGTCTCTTCATGTTACAAGTCTTACCATATATATATATATATACCATAAACATATGATAAGCAGATAAGAGATATACACAATAATTCTCCTCCTTCAAATATCTGTTTTCTCTTTATTTTATAACACTTATTCAAATTTGAGGCCTAAAAAGGAAATTTGTTTTGGTGCCCAAATAATAGCAATAGGAATGCAGTATAAAGTAGCGCTTGTATCCTTTTCCAATGCTTATAAGGGATATAAAACTTTGAATCGATTCTTTTAACTTATTTGTAATTATCTTAACTTTTCTAAACTTGTTATTTTTATGGATATCTATTAGTATATGTATAGTTTGATACTTACAGAGTTACAGATACTTATTAATACTTATTATTGCTTATCTATAAGTACTGAAAATAAGTCGAAAAAACAAGATCCCCTAATACACACACCAACTACTCCTGTGAGTGTAGGGTAAAGAGCAAGTACAATCATTACTAAGCAGGGTTGACAAAGTAAATTCCCTATTTGATTGGGCCTAGACGTCAAATCGCTTGAAAAAAATTCATTCTTATTCGGAAAAATTGCGAGAACACACCTTTTAAAATCAGTTTTTTGCGAGAACTCATCTTATAATTTTTTTTTTTACGAAAACACACTTTAAACAATTTTTTTTTTACAAACACACACCTTACTCCACTTTTTTGGCTTTGACCACCGGATTCTGGTGTTGACCTCTTCTTTTCCCTCCCCAAACATTCAAATATTCACACTCTTCTTTCCCTCCAAAATTTTGACCGAATTTCCCTCCTTTTTTTCGTGACCCAATGTGGTCTTTAAATTATTTTCTTTTTCCCTTCTTATTTTTTCACACTCTCATCCTTCTTCTTCTTCTATTCTTCTCTTTTTATCTTATTCCTACATCTTCTTAATATTAATAAGATTTTGATTGATTGCTCAAGTAGGTTTATTTGTTGATGATTTATGTGAAATAAGTATTTCTTATAATAGTGAACAATGGCTTCAAATACAAGTGATTGAATGAAATAATTTGAAGTTTTTTGGTTTTTAAAATTTTTCATTTTTTTTTTCTTCTTTGGGTTTACTTCTTTGAGATCTAATGTGGGATATACCCATTTGTTTAGAAGGCCAAATAATGAGCCAGTTAATTCTAGCTTGAAATGTAAGTGTAATTAAAGATTCAAAGGTAATTACTTTTGATTTTTATAGTACTAATGCATGCTTTATTAGTTCCTCCATATTTCTATAATTCATCTTATTTTTTGATGTTTGTACATTGCTATGAACTAACAAACTCTTAAGTCTTAAAGATCAAATCTTTAATATGGGTTTTTTGTTTGAAGTTTGAAGTTCAGTAGAGTTTTAGTAAAACTCTAGTAAATTATTATTTTTTTTTTCTTTAGCTTAAGTAAATTTGTTTTTGTGGATCCAAAAGCCCCAGATTAGTTTCTGTTTTTTTTTTTTTGCATTTTTGTTTTGAGGTTTCAAGCAAAAAAATGGGTTTTGCATTGTTTTTTCAGCAAATGGAGTATAAAATGGTACATTGATTTCAATTTGGAAGTTAGTTGCATGAATGTTTTAAAGAGGGAAATTGGGGCAAAATTTTGGAGGGAAAGAAGAGTATGAATAGGAGAAAAGAAGAGGTCAACACCGGAACCGGTGGTCAAAGCCGGAAAAGTGGAGTAAGGTGTGTGTTTGCAAAAAAATTGTTTAAGGTGTGTTTTCGCAAAAAGATTGTTATAAGGTGTATTCTCGCAAAAAACTGATTTTAAAAGGTGTGTTTTCGCAATTTTTCCTTCTTATTTTGTAAAAAGCTTTAACTTTTAAAAACACAAAAAAAAAAAAAAACTAATATTCCTTCGTTTTTTTTAATTACTTACTACATTTACTTTTATGCATCTCCTAAAACGCAACTTATAAAATTAATATCTCGAGTTTGGTATAATAAAAAAATTATATAAATTATATTTTTGGAAAATATACATCGAGATGAATCAAACAAGATCCCATATGATTTTGTTTTTCGTTACATATTAAACTCCAAAGTGAGTAAAAGTTACAATATGAATGGTGTCAAAAACTCTAATGTAGCAACTAAAGATCGAGAGAGTAATTACAAATTCACAATACAAACTCCAAATAGGTGCCTTCATTTATCATATTTTTAAACTGTGTAAAACAAATATCCTTTGTTATTTATCACTTGCTAATATTTTTTTTCCCTTATACAATAGATACAAGATACATCATATATGCGTGTGTTTTTCTTTTCCATTTGTACTCTATGTAGAATACTTTAATTATGGATATTATAACCTTATTCTTTTAAACTGAAACGTAACTGAATTGAACTGAACTGAACTGAACAAAATTAAAAATTTCAGTTCAAAAAAACAAAGTCTATAACAAAGTCCAAAAAAAACAAAGTCTAAAACAAAGTCCAAAAAAGTCTATATCTCATTTGAATCTAATGGCAATCTCTGAGTAACAAGTTGAATAGTCAAAGCAAACTTATAACAAGGAAATCCGACCTCATGTCTTAAATGCTTCAACTTGTCCCAACAAGGTGATAGAGTTTAATTAGAAAATCCTAAAATGTGTGGTTTGACAAAGATTAGTAACAATATACTACATTGCATCTCTGCATGAAATTATCACACATTTTTTTACTAATATTTTATTATTTAAATAGGTGAGGTGAGATTATCGGGTGCAAATAAAATAAAATAATAAAACAAGTAACTATTAAAATAGGAAGATTCATTGGATTCGAATTTGTATTCTAGTTAATACTCTCAATATATTAAAGGCTAGTCATAAAAGAGGTGAAAGCTAAGTGATCTTAAATATTATTGTTTGTTTATTTGGTGTTAGAGAATCACAAGGAAGAAAATAAAATCCGACGCTAGGATCTCTTAATATTGAAAGAGAAGCTCTTACCAACTAAGCTATCATTCACTCTCAGTGATCAATGAGTAAAATAATCTCAAATGCTTGATGTGTTATGCAACCAATTAACTATTCCGTATATGTTTGATTGACTAGTTTTCAAGTCATATTCATCATTAATACAAACAAAATAGGTTTAAGTTCCATGATTTTTAAATTTTTTTTAATAAATGTTAAATATATATAGTTCTAAGGGCGAGGCTAAGTTTATAGTGCTAAAAAAGAAAATAATAATCTATTTGAAGCATTAGTTAAATTCACGCGCGCATGATTTTAACGCTCATAAGTCATCTCCTAATTATTTCCCCAAAAATATATTAGTTATTTAGTTGTACCCTTAGTTTTATGTTTAGCATAACCTTTAATTTTATCTTAGTATGAAGTTATTATTATTATTATTATTATTATTATTTGCCTACCAATCTAACACTTGATGAAGACCTCCTCCACCAGAATTTGCTAAACCACCCCTACTATCTATTATATGTTATGCCGCGCAACCACCGCCACCACCTAATTTCCACTATAAGCATCCACATTGTGACAACTTTTGAAAAAAATGCATGCAATCGTTTGAAAAAATCATAGCCACAAACACAATGGTGGGCATATTCTAGTGTAAACATCCAAAAATAACACCAACTTTGTTGTGAGCTTTTATAATAGGAAATCCCTTCGTTTTACAATGTTTGTTACGGTTACTTATTGTACAGTTTTAAATGCACTTGTAATTTAAACCTTAAATATCGCTTCATACAAAATTACTAAAATTTGATATAAAAAAACTACAAATCTAGTAGAATCTAACAAGATCTCATATGAATATGTTTTCTTTTATATATCATGAAGAGTTTTAAAGTCAAAATTTCCCTCTTCATGTACCCTTTATTTCAAACGTAACAAATATTATGAAACGGATAAAGTAGTTAATTTGATACCAAAAAAACTTTTTTACTTGTTTACCCAACACTTAGATTGACTTATTAACATGGTCAAACCTTTAATAAATGCTATAAGCTCTTCAAATCTCCATCTTCAAAATCTCCCCATAAATCCATGAGCAAACATATTTGATAAAATACATAAACTATTAAGGGCCTTAACTATCAATTTAAGTTTTTGGTTGAGTTGGTCTTTTACTATGGTATTAGCGTTGACGTGAATTTAAGGTTACGGGTTTAAATCTCATCCACCCCTCACCTTCTAGTGGAGGGACGTGATAGAGTATATAAACTATTTTTAAGCCTCAAACTTTTGACTCAGTTTGTCCTCTAAAAATATTGAATTTACTTGGATCCAATAGATCACAATATACAAGTCAAACTCCATATACTGATAATCTGATATGCCACACATTTAATGGTAGTTGTAATGTTTATATAAAGCAACTAATGGTGGTTGTAAGGTTATTTTCTACTTTTTATTTGATCAGGTTAGATCAAGCTCAAGTAAAGGCACACAAAAAGTAACATAAGACTGTAGGAGAACATAGTAGGATGTTTCAATTTTTTGGTATATAATGAAGTCCATCGATCTAAGGATTAGTGATATGTAATTATTAGATTTATCCAACCAAAAGCAAAAGTTGGTTGAAGGATGAGGCCTATCAATAAGTTTTATATTTTACCAGGCCTCTTGCCGCTCTTGTACGAAAATTTATTGGGCTTGAAAAGTAGATACATCATGACTTCACGGCTGAGTCATGGGTACTATCATACCCAAAGTTAATTAATATTCCTCTTGAAAGAAAGGTGGATGCAATGGTGGATGATGGGCTATATTTTAGGGGAGGCCAAAAAATTTTGTCAATCAAAAACATTTTAAGAGCGATTGATAAATTAGGTTCATATGCTCATCTTAAAAGGATATATAACAATGTTANATTCCCCCCCCCCCCCCCCCCGAAAAGATCGGATGTTTTTTCCAAAGTATAATAATAATAATAATAATAATAATAATACCTTCATGATGTATTACACTAAAAATTCTTATTTTATTATATTAGGGAAAATGTTATTTGTAGTCCTTAGGGCTATGAATAAGATGCTCAAAATAGAAATTATTTTTGCATTCAAGCATTAATTACATAGATATTTGTGTGATCTTTGTTGAACCTTATATATTATTACCATTTGTAGGAGTGGAATTAGTGTTTGTGATAGAAGGGTAAAATATGAAGTTCATATGAAAATTTGGACGATAGTAAGGATTTTTCGGACGACGTTTAACATTCCCCCTAATTTATTTCTTTTGGGGGCCCTAGCTACCCTGAGCCTCACGAAAAACATATTATGAAACTACCAGTCTACCATTCAGCAAATGAAACCACATAAGTGGATTACCATTTAAAAAAATATGAAGATTTATTACTATTTTTTATTTCTTAAAATATTAACTACCAATAACTTTTTTTTTATTTAATAATTATTAGTGGATTAATATCAAAATTATTGTCATGTCATTACTCCATAGTTAAATATCATCAATAATCCATAGTTAAAAATCAATAGTCATAGTCAATCCATAAAAATTATAGTTAAAAAACAAAAATCACAGTTAAAAATCAATAATCAATAGTTAAATATCAATAATTAATATTTAAAAATCAATAATCCATAATTAAAAATCATTGATATAATCCAAAATAGAAACTTTCAGTTCAGTTCACTTCAGCTCCAATCAGTGAAGTTCAGTTTTGGTCCAATTAGTTCAGTCCAGTTCAACTGTTTTCAGCTGAGGTAAACAGACCATTAAAATACTTATTATTTCTTTTTCATTGCAATTCTTTGTTAATTGTGATTGGCTGATTTAAACAAATACTTCTACTAATTCATCATGAGCAATATTAAAGGTATTAAAAAGTCTCTGATAAGATCACCTTACGGTAAGACCATCAATTATTTGTGAGTTTTCTTTAACTATTAGGTTCATTGATTTAATTAATATGTTTTTTGCCTAACAACCTAGTGGTCTTACGAAATAAGACTGTCTTATACTCTGTATAAATTTTTGTGAGGTATTTGACCAATGTTTCTAATTGTGAGGTACCAAAGGAGTGTATTTTTATTTATTTTTTACTTAAATAGCATACTCTTGTTGTGAATTAAATAATGTTACATTACAACTTGAATTTACGGGCCAATTTTTCTCTTATTTTTGGGTAGTGGGGCCTATTCCACCACCACCCATGGAACCAAAAACTCAACCCATCACCACCCATTGAACCCACCATCACTTCACCACTAACCATAACCACCACCATTAGCTCCACCTCTATCTCATTAGAGCCTATAGATAGTTTAATGCAAGTATATTGTCTTATTGTAGACACCTAATTTAGTCCCCTGTCCCGCGGTAAAACTCTGTGATGATTAAAAAAAAAACTCATTTCTTTAGAAGATTGGATAATCGAGTATACTTGGGCATAAAAAATAAGTTCGGATATTATAAAAGGCCCATTCATATTTAACGAACTTTTTTAATTATCCCAACGCTTTTTTATTATTTTAAGATAAAAAAATAAAAAAATAAATAATAATAATAATAAAATAAAAAAATCCAAAAGCGCAGCGCAGTTAATTTAGTCACGCTGACGGCTCAGCGTGACTAAGTTAATAGCGCTACCCTAGCAGCGTTGTAGGGTTTCCCGCGCTACTGGGCCAGCGCGATTCGGCGTACCACGCTAGCAGGCCAGCGCAATTAAGGTTCCCACGCTCCTATAAAAATCTTCATTTTCTTCATTTCTCAACAACTTTTTTTTACTCACTTTCTCCCTTACACTAAAATAATCCGAAATATTGCTTTTCTATCATCTTCATTTTTATAAATAGTGAGTTATTATTATTTTACTATTTATTTTATTTAAAAAGTGGCTACAGACTTTGATAATATTGAAACAATAATTCGACTCTGCTCAAATTAACACTCGACGACTCCAATTCAGACGAGAAGTGGTACGTTTCCTGAGAGCCCTAAAAATCAAACTTGTGGATTTGTTGTTGTTGGTTTTACGAATCATTTACTGCTTTTATCATTTAATTTTTGTTAAAGGACTTAAATTGAATTAATGTATCACATTAAATCAAGATAATTGTTTTGGACAAATTGTATCATGCTAGGAACCTTGAATTAATCTTAACGACGGTTTGACTAAATTAATTAGTTTCATTTGATTTCACCTTAATAATAGTAATTTTCTATTAGGTTGTAAATCAATTACTTGGTTCTTTGTATAACTTGTGTATGATTGAGAGAAAACTAGTAATGGCCGCAGATAAATTTGTTTATTTAGTATTTTGAATAAATTTGCTTTTTACTAGAATTTTAGAAAGAAAGGTAATAAACTTCATTTTGAGTAAACTCGCTCATTTACTGAAATTGTTTGAAAAAAAATATTCATTTATTACCATTTTGGGTAAATTTGCTCATTTACCAAAATTATGGAAAACTTGTAGTAAATTCGCTCATTATCACTATTTTGAGTAAATTCGCTTATTTACTGATATTATTGAAAAAAAATATAATAAATCTGCTTATTTATTACTATTTTGAGTAAATTCGCTTAGTTACCAAAATTATTGAAAAAGGGAATAAATTTGCTCATTTATTATAATTTGGAGTAAATTCGCTTATTTACTGAAATTATTAAAAAAAAGGTAATAAATTCGCTTATTTATTACTATTTTGAGTAAGTTCGCTTATTTACCAAAATTATTGAAAAAGGGAATAAATTCGCTTATTTATTACTATTTGGAGTAAATTTGCTTATTTACTGAAATTATTTAAAAATATGTAATAAATTCGCTTATTTATTACTATTTTGAGTAAATTCGCTTATTTACTGAAATTATTTAAAAAAATGTAATAAATTCGCTTATTTATTACAATTTTGCGTAAATTTGCTTATTTACTGAAATTATTGAAAAAATGTAATAAATTCGCTTATTTATTACTATTTCGAGTAAATTCTCTTATTTACTGAAATTATTAAAAAAAATGTAATAAATTCGCTTATTTACTGAAATTATTGAAAAAAAAGTAATAAATTCGCTTATTTATTACTATTTCGAGTAAATTCGCTTATTTACTTAAATTATTGAAAAAATGTAATAAATTCGTTTATTTATTACTATTTCGAGTAAATTCGCTTATTTACTGAAACTATTGAAAAAATATAATAAATTCGGTTATTTATTACTACTTTAGGTAAATTTGCTTATTTACCGAAATTATTGAAAAAAGGTAATAAATTCGTTCACTTATTACTATTTAGAGTAAATTCGCTTATTTACTAGAATTGTTGACAAAAGCTAATGATGTTGTCATAATATCACAAACCTTAACTCAATGTATTTTTCCTTTTGAGTATTTTGGATAAAGGAGTGAGAAAAGGGATCAGCATCAAAAACAAACTCAAAGCATTTGAAAATACAGCAAAGCACAGTCAAGAACGCTAGCCTTGTAGCGTCACAAAGCCAACCACACTGATGCTTTAGCGCGACAGTAAAAAAGGCGCTAAGACCTTCAGCGCAGTTGCTGCTACCACGCTCCCAAGTGAGCGTTTTTTCATTTGTTGTGTTTGAAATGTTGCTTAAATTATAAAAATTGATGTTCAATTGATAATACATGGTAGTGTTGTGTAGGGACATTGGCATAGTTTCATTATAGGGCTTGAGTGATGGCGCTGCAGAATTAGTCACGTTATATGTTGTAGCGTGGTAGAGTTAGTCGCGCTACTGAGGCAGCGTGTTTAGGTTTGTGACGCTGAGGTGTTAGAGTAGTACATTGTCTTGCGCTACTCTGCTCTTTCCTTCAAGTGCTTCTTCGTTTGTAATGTAAGTGCTTCTATCTCAAACATTCTTTAATTAAGATAAATTTGAGAAATATGAGATGAATTTGTGCTTACATGTTGATTTAGAGAATTATTTGTTATAAATTATTCGAATGTAGTCATACAAATGTTCAAGCATATGAAATAAGTTTGTTTTATAACGATTATTGAAGAATGCTCCAAGCATCGTAAGAGTAGTATGCTTTTATTTTATTAAACAAAAGTGCTTTGACAAATGATTCTCTTAATAATGTTATAGAATGAAGTATGAACTATTGAGAAGTGCTCTTGATTAGTATGACTCGTTAGCTTTTAAATGTCATGATTAATATATTTTGACATTTTTAAGAGTGGTAGGTAGTTCCTAATTTAATAAACAAAAGTGATAGTGCTCTTGATTAGTTTATTATAAGAGTAATGGGCTCTTAATTAACAATCAAAAAGTGAAAATGCTCTTGATTAATTTATTTTAATTATAAGAGTAATGAGCTCTTAATTTATAACCAAAAATGGAAATGCTCTTAATATTTATGAAGCAACGTGCTCCAAGAATAAGAAATCAATTATCCCATTATTTAGTATGATAAAAGTAAAAATGCTCTTAATTTTACCTCAAATGACATAGCGCAAGAAAATTAGTAGCGCTGCTGCTATAGCGTGACAAACTTTGTTGTGTTGTGCTATGAAGCGTTGTATAATTTGTTGTCCTTGTTAAGTAGCGCTGAAAACGTTGTGACGCTCCTCATTTAGCGCTACAAAGTATGTGATGCTACGCTTTTTTAATTTTCAGGCTTTTTTTTTTTTTTTGTAAAAGCTTTTCAAGTTTAACTTCATGAATTGTTCTTGTATTATTGAGTAGACCTTCGGCCTTTTATTTTTGACATATATNGCCTTTTATTTTTGACATATAACTAATGAGCTATATTTTGAGACCGAGGGTCCGAGTAGGGGAAAAATGGCAATATTTTGTGGAGGGTTATCCGACTTACTCCCAAAAAATAATCGCCAAAATGATGTTTCAAGTGAAACTACTTCCATGTTTTTTTTTTCATAAGGGGCAACAAGCAAATGTCATAAGTTTAATGAGATTTTGAAGCAAGTGACTTCATAACTAATTTTGAAAAGAATGTAGCCCCCAGGGTGTATAAGGTGGTGTAAGTATGGAGACTTATAGCAATGAACAGGCTATCGCACACCTATCAAAAGTAAACCAAACGACACTAACTAATGTAGCTAGGGTAATAAGGATCGAATCCTCAGGGAAGCAGTTAAACTCTATTAGTTCTAAAAAGCTTAAACTGTGTAAAGAGCCTTGGTCGAGAAGTATTGACTAGCTAACTGACTACTGCCTAATTACTAACTAATTACTGGAAATGACGAAGGATTAAACCAATAAACTAAACCTAGGGTTATTCGGGTCACCAAGAACAACTAATGGATTCACTAACAAAGATCGTTCAATCTCACAACTATCATCAAATTAGGGCTCACTAATTCTCTCGAATCTAGACTCCCTCGAAACTCATCTAGCGGCTCTCGCTCATGCCTAGACTAATTCCGCCTATTATTCAGTGGTCTTATTGTGGTATTTTTACCTCTCGGCATCAAATTCAACAATTACCAGAATTACAACTAAATCTGCGCACAATTCAATTGTAAACAAAGAAACCAATAATAGGAAATTGACTACTAATTATGGGATTGAAACAACCTAATTTAATTAGTCCATTGATTGATCAAGGTTTCCCTAACCCTAGAAATTAGACTACTCACTCATAATTATGAAAATCAAAACAAGAATAGTTGTAAAAACCCTAATTGAATTCATGAAGTAATTGATAACTAAACTAATTAACATAAACAAAAATAACTAAATTAATTAAACTAGAGAGACTAAAAAGCATAAATTAAACTAAAATAAAGAACAAAATCAGAAGAATTACCAAATTGGAGAAAGAATCGAAGACTTGAATTGAATTAAAAATCAAAGTTATGAACAAACCCTAATTTCCCCTAATTTAATTTGAGAGAAAAAGTGCTTAATTCTATATCCTAAGAGAGTAATTCTCCATTATGAAAAGCATAAGTTGTTTTTCCTAGAAAACCGTGCCTAATGTACCCAAGTTGGGCTTACAAAGCCTAAGTACAAAGAAAATAAAAGACGAATAAAAAGATCGGGAAAAACGTCTGATGCGGGCGCATAGGAGGTTTATGCGCCCGCATCTGACCTCCAGAACGCTTCTTCAGCTGCTGATTACATTAAATGCGCCCGCATAGTATTTTTATGCGCCCGCATAATGACCTCAGAAGTTTATTTTGCTTCCTTTTCTTCTTATTTCTTCATAAGTTCTTTAAGGCTTGTTTTATACTTCTTGACACGCATTTCCATGCATCTTCATTCTTATCCCGTCTAAGCTTTCCGGCTTCGTTCCGAGCCTCGGTTTTCGTGCCTGAAATTACAAAACATACCAAAACCGAGCATAACAACCGTGGATGATAAAAATCAACTAAAAAGCTCTAAAATTGCCGGAAATCAACCAAACTTAGCGAGACACTTCAAAATAGCTAAAGAACATCAAATGAGCTAAAATAAAGTCAGAATAACAACCACTAGGCATAAAATTGACTCGAAACAGGGGGAAAAACACTATAAAAACCGCATTAATTAAACTAAAAAGACTAAAAAGCATAAATTAACTAAAATAAAGAACAAAAACAGAAGAATTACCAAATTGAAGAACGAATCGAAGACTTGAATTGAATTGAAAATCAAAGTTATGAACAAAAACCCTAATTTTCCCTCAATTAATTTGACAGAGAAAAGTGCTGAATTCTATATCCTAAGAGAGTAATTCTAAATTCTGAAAAGCATCAGTTGTTTTGCCTAGAAAACCGTGCCTAATGTACCCAAGTTGGGCTTACAAAGCCTAAGTACAAAGAAATTAAAAGACGAATAAAAAGATCGGGAAAAACGTCTGATGCGGGCGCATAGGAGGTTTATGCGCCCGCATCTGACCTCCAGAACGCTTCTTCAGCTGCTGATTACATTAAATGCGCCCGCATAGTATTTTTATGCGCCCGCATAATGACCTCAGAAGTTTATTTTGCTTCCTTTTCTTCTTATTTCTTCATAAGTTCTTTAAGGCTTGTTTTATACTTCTTGACACGCATTTCCATGCATCTTCATTCTTATCCCGTCTAAGCTTTCCGGCTTCGTTCCGAGCCTCGGTTTTCGTGCCTGAAATTACAAAACATACCAAAACCGAGCATAACAACCGTGGATGATAAAAATCAACTAAAAAGCTCTAAAATTGCCGGAAATCAACCAAACTTAGCGAGACACTTCAAAATAGCTAAAGAACATCAAATGAGCTAAAATAAAGTCAGAATAACAACCACTAGGCATAAAATTGACTCGAAACAGGGGGAAAAACACTATAAAAACCGCATTAATTAAACTAAAAAGACTAAAAAGCATAAATTAACTAAAATAAAGAACAAAAACAGAAGAATTACCAAATTGAAGAACGAATCGAAGACTTGAATTGAATTGAAAATCAAAGTTATGAACAAAAACCCTAATTTTCCCTCAATTAATTTGACAGAGAAAAGTGCTGAATTCTATATCCTAAGAGAGTAATTCTAAATTCTGAAAAGCATCAGTTGTTTTGCCTAGAAAACCGTGCCTAATGTACCCAAGTTGGGCTTACAAAGCCTAAGTACAAAGAAATTAAAAGACGAATAAAAAGATCGGGAAAAACGTCTGATGCGGGCGCATAGGAGGTTTATGCGCCCGCATCTGACCTCCAGAACGCTTCTTCAGCTGCTGATTACATTAAATGCGCCCGCATAGTATTTTTATGCGCCCGCATAATGACCTCAGAAGTTTATTTTGCTTCCTTTTCTTCTTATTTCTTCATAAGTTCTTTAAGGCTTGTTTTATACTTCTTGACACGCATTTCCATGCATCTTCATTCTTATCCCGTCTAAGCTTTCCGGCTTCGTTCCGAGCCTCGGTTTTCGTGCCTGAAATTACAAAACATACCAAAACCGAGCATAACAACCGTGGATGATAAATATCAACTAAAAAGCTCTAAAATTGCCGGAAATCAACCAAACTTAGCGAGACACTTCAAAATAGCTAAAGAACATCAAATGAGCTAAAATAAAGTCAGAATAACAACCACTAGGCATAAAATTGACTCGAAACAGGGGGAAAAACACTATAAAAACCGCATTAATTAAACTAAAAAGACTAAAAAGCATAAATTAACTAAAATAAAGAACAAAAACAGAAGAATTACCAAATTGAAGAACGAATCGAAGACTTGAATTGAATTGAAAATCAAAGTTATGAACAAAAACCCTAATTTTCCCTCAATTAATTTGACAGAGAAAAGTGCTGAATTCTATATCCTAAGAGAGTAATTCTAAATTCTGAAAAGCATCAGTTGTTTTGCCTAGAAAACCGTGCCTAATGTACCCAAGTTGGGCTTACAAAGCCTAAGTACAAAGAAATTAAAAGACGAATAAAAAGATCGGGAAAAACGTCTGATGCGGGCGCATAGGAGGTTTATGCGCCCGCATCTGACCTCCAGAACGCTTCTTCAGCTGCTGATTACATTAAATGCGCCCGCATAGTATTTTTATGCGCCCGCATAATGACCTCAGAAGTTTATTTTGCTTCCTTTTCTTCTTATTTCTTCATAAGTTCTTTAAGGCTTGTTTTATACTTCTTGACACGCATTTCCATGCATCTTCATTCTTATCCCGTCTAAGCTTTCCGGCTTCGTTCCGAGCCTCGGTTTTCGTGCCTGAAATTACAAAACATACCAAAACCGAGCATAACAACCGTGGATGATAAAAATCAACTAAAAAGCTCTAAAATTGCCGGAAATCAACCAAACTTAGCGAGACACTTCAAAATAGCTAAAGAACATCAAATGAGCTAAAATAAAGTCAGAATAACAACCACTAGGCATAAAATTGACTCGAAACAGGGGGAAAAACACTATAAAAACCGCATTAATTAAACTAAAAAGACTAAAAAGCATAAATTAACTAAAATAAAGAACAAAAACAGAAGAATTACCAAATTGAAGAACGAATCGAAGACTTGAATTGAATTGAAAATCAAAGTTATGAACAAAAACCCTAATTTTCCCTCAATTAATTTGACAGAGAAAAGTGCTGAATTCTATATCCTAAGAGAGTAATTCTAAATTCTGAAAAGCATCAGTTGTTTTGCCTAGAAAACCGTGCCTAATGTACCCAAGTTGGGCTTACAAAGCCTAAGTACAAAGAAATTAAAAGACGAATAAAAAGATCGGGAAAAACGTCTGATGCGGGCGCATAGGAGGTTTATGCGCCCGCATCTGACCTCCAGAACGCTTCTTCAGCTGCTGATTACATTAAATGCGCCCGCATAGTATTTTTATGCGCCCGCATAATGACCTCAGAAGTTTATTTTGCTTCCTTTTCTTCTTATTTCTTCATAAGTTCTTTAAGGCTTGTTTTATACTTCTTGACACGCATTTCCATGCATCTTCATTCTTATCCCGTCTAAGCTTTCCGGCTTCGTTCCGAGCCTCGGTTTTCGTGCCTGAAATTACAAAACATACCAAAACCGAGCATAACAACCGTGGATGATAAAAATCAACTAAAAAGCTCTAAAATTGCCGGAAATCAACCAAACTTAGCGAGACACTTCAAAATAGCTAAAGAACATCAAATGAGCTAAAATAAAGTCAGAATAACAACCACTAGGCATAAAATTGACTCGAAACAGGGGGAAAAACACTATAAAAACCGCATTAATTAAACTAAAAAGACTAAAAAGCATAAATTAACTAAAATAAAGAACAAAAACAGAAGAATTACCAAATTGAAGAACGAATCGAAGACTTGAATTGAATTGAAAATCAAAGTTATGAACAAAAACCCTAATTTTCCCTCAATTAATTTGACAGAGAAAAGTGCTGAATTCTATATCCTAAGAGAGTAATTCTAAATTCTGAAAAGCATCAGTTGTTTTGCCTAGAAAACCGTGCCTAATGTACCCAAGTTGGGCTTACAAAGCCTAAGTACAAAGAAATTAAAAGACGAATAAAAAGATCGGGAAAAACGTCTGATGCGGGCGCATAGGAGGTTTATGCGCCCGCATCTGACCTCCAGAACGCTTCTTCAGCTGCTGATTACATTAAATGCGCCCGCATAGTATTTTTATGCGCCCGCATAATGACCTCAGAAGTTTATTTTGCTTCCTTTTCTTCTTATTTCTTCATAAGTTCTTTAAGGCTTGTTTTACACTTCTTGACACACATTTCCATGCACCTTCATTCTTATCCCGTCTAAGCTTTCCGGCTTCGTTCCGAGCCTCGGTTTTCGTGCCTGAAATTACAAAACATACCAAAACCGAGCATAACAACCGTGGATGATAAAAACCAACTAAAATGCTCTAAAATTACCGGAAATTAATCAAACTTGACGAGACACTTCAAATTAGCTAAAGAACATCCAATGAGCTAAAATAAAGCCAGAATGACACCCATTAAGCACAAAATTGACTCGAAACAAGGGGAAAAACACTATGAAAACCACACATATCAAGCAACAAGAAAGGTCACAAATATGTATGCAAAGCTACCTAGAAGAGTATGTACAAGCTGGTTAGAATGTAAGTATGCTCAAATTAGCTTCAAATAAGCAAGAGGAAAACAACAAAAAATATGCACAAATGAACACGGAGGTGCCATAGCATGAGTTAGTAGGAAGCAAGGGATGGGGGTGTCTCAACTTTCCCTAAATCGATTTTTTTTAAATGATTATTTTTTTGTACGAGGAGAAAGAGGAAGAAAGAATAGTAGAAGTTAAGGATCCAAAATTGATTACAGTTGTTGTATAATGTGCTTGACAACGGTTATGTTTCAAAGGGGAATGATTTTAGCTTGCTCATTTGTTCTTAGATTATGAGCCATCATCTTATACTTTCGTGATTTTCTTGTTTGAGAAGTTTGTTTCAAATTCAACTATTGGCTACTAGTAATGTGAATCTCTTTAGAGAAATAAGAGATCAATATTATAAATGCTTGCTCAACTTTTGAAGTGTTGAAGATGATAATGCTTAAAGTAGACGAGTTGCCACGTTTATGAAGACCAAAACTAGAAGAGATAGGAAAGATTTTGGTGATGAGAGGATGATATGGAGTTAAAGTGATGACTCATGCTGCCATGGATAGGTATAAGATAGCTATGAAAATTCATTCTTTAAGAGAAAATGAAGAAGTTGGATGATTTTGCAGAATAAAAAGGAACGAGTAAAGGAAGTATGTGAGTGTTTGAGTTAAAAGATGACACTACAAGAGTTGATGATGAAGAGCATGAGAAAGGAAAGAAGCTTGATGAAGAAGAATATGCGTGAAAAAAAAAAAGGAAAGAAGGATGATATGTGTAGAAGAAAATGACTTGCTTTATGTGACATTAAAGCAATTTTCTTTTAAGGACGATTGTGCATCCTAAAATAAAACAGTATCCAAGACCTTAGGTGGGTCTTGTGTTCAAAGGACCCTTTTTTATGAGCCCTTAAAATTGTACTCATGTTACATGTCCTTAAGATGTAGGACTATTAAGATCGCACCTTATGAAAGGTTGCATACGTAAAAAATAGTTACTTGTACCATGCTACAGACGTAGCGCTACATGATTTCCCACGCTGACCTTGTAGCGTTACACTTATAATGTGCACCTTTAATCTATCTCCATCAAAATTCAATTTTACAATTTTAATTGTGAACTGACAGAAATTGCACCTGAAAATTACCTTTTTCACCTTCCTTTGAATGTTATTTAATTAGAAGCTGTAATTTTAAATTAAGTACTATAATTCTGTAAATAATTAAACAACATTAATAGAAATCTTCAATTTACTTTAGCAATGACCAGGAAGACCACAGTTGAAGTAGTTTTGACCTTTGCTCAACTTAATTCTATTTTTCCCAGTTTGATAAACTTTAGCACCTTTTGGTGAAGTGTAACTTTCATAACCCTTTCTATTAACAACATCATCATTTTGTTAGTTAATTTCATGGTCAAAATTTGCTTTTTTTTTTTGCACATGCTTTGGGATGTTTATGTTATGATTTTGTTAATTAACTTCCAATTTCAAATTATGGTTGTAGTGAATATTGGGTACTGTTACTCATATCCCCTTCAACTCGAACGGTCTATGTCTTTGACTCATGTCGTACCGAACCACCAACGAAGTATCACGTCTTGACTTGGGTGAATAGGTAAAGTGTTAACTGATTAGTTGTTGATCAAGTGTAGTTATTCATATAAGTTTACTCATTCTTGACTCATTTCTCTTAAAGTTGAATACAATATAAACCAAAGTTACAAAAAAGAAGTAAGTACTTTCCACTATTTTGACTTTGTTTAAGTGGTGTTGTTGTAGTGTTTGAAGGAAGATCCGTGCAACCCCAATAGGATCGATGCCTAAGTTGGTGCATGTAGAGGTAAATTTGCATAACTTAAGCTACTTTTTTTTGCGTTTGTAGCTTGTTCATCTTTTAACTTCTTTCTTTGTTAACTTGTACCTTGTGTGACACTATTTGTATTAGCGTTGAATGTGGTTACTACGTGATGCGAAACATGCTGGACATCGTATCAGGTTGCACGGAATCAGATGATTTATGCACGGTATGATTTATTCTAATTTTACTTATATGATTGGTGTTCTACTGATGTTGGTGTTCTCTGTTGTTGGTGATCTGTTGATTGGTGTTGTTTCTACTGGAACACTGCAAGAGGGGGGGGGGGTGAATTGCTGTGTGGAACTTGTATGCGGAATTTAAACTATTTTGAGCGAATGAAAGAGTGCGAGAGATATTTCTACGAGTAAAACTTCCTTGGCCCAAAGGAAGAAAACTCCATTTCTATTATAGGCCTGTAATACTTTTACAACCTAAATTCTCTATTTTCACTCGTCAGTTCCTGCAGGAACTTGATTCTCAATTCTCACTCTTTTTCTCTCGTTTCTCTTTCTCTTTTTCTCCACTCTTTTCTTGTTCTCACACTTCTCTTTTTCTCACAGATTACAACTCAAAACAAGACTCTAATACAATGAAATTACTCGTAAAATGGACTGGAACATCAATTAAAACTTAAATTCATATGAATGCTCAAGTGTGTTCTCTGATGTTCTGCACTTTTTCTTCTGAATTTCTTGGAGTATTTATAGAGTGATTCTGCCTTGTAAACTTCAGCCTTAGACCACGTTCTCTGATCACCCATAACTCCATGACTCCTTCCATCATCCCACGTAATTAGACCAGAAAAATAGGATTTTGACTTGACCAATTTATCGTTTATTCTTCCCCATGATCCCATGATTTTATTCCTATAATATAGGATTCTTAATAATATTAATTGACTTATTAAAACACTAGATGTCGTTTTATTCTTCAGCAAAATTAGCCTAATATTTATCTCCTACTATTAAGGAAAATATTATTATATCATAAATTAACCTAGACCTATTTGTGGGATAGATTCGTTATAACTTCTAGATATGATATTCCAATCAGATTTGAGACTCCAATGTTTTTAAAAAGATCCTAGAAAATTACTCTCATAATCATCTTGGAAATTCTCTTCTCTTCATCAAGATACTTCGCTGAAATGCCTTGACGTTGTTCGCCTGTTCCTGTAGGAACAAATCTATTCTCGTGGCTTGTTCCTACGTAACTGTGTTACTCAAGAACTTCACTTCTATCTTCTGTGTTCCTTTGCAAGATTCTGCTTAGGAACTTCTCCTTGAACTTGTCACGTTCCTAGCTCCAAGTTCCTTACACTCTGAACCTGTGAAATCTCATAGGAACTCAAAGTATATATTAGTTATAAGTTTGTTTGTGTTAGTCATCATCAAAACTTTATTTTCAATTCATGGGTCAAAAATTAGTTTGGTTAACTATGTTGAACAGCTAAAATTTGTATTTAGCTGCTTGTTACCTAAAAGGATTCAAGTCTCATTCAGCAGCCTGAGGTTGTTGGTTTTATAGTTGTGTTTGAGGCTGCGTTGTTGCTGTTGTGTGCTATGTGGTGTGTTTGGTTGGTTTTGGTTTTGTTTATCATTTGGTTTTTTGGTGTTTGGGTCTTGGTTTGAGGTTCTGCAGTAGCTGCAGGGTTGCATGGATCCTGCTATGCTTCAGCAGTTTCAGCCACTACAATTGAATTCTAGTAGGCCTGCAGTTTACAATTCGAAGTCTAGTCGGCCTGGTTTTTGAGGCTGTTTTCTTTGGGTGAAACTGCCTGGTTTTGGGGTTGTTTTGATGGTGCAGCAGTTGCAGTTGCTAGCTGTTCTGTTTGCATGTTCTAAGACAGCTGCTTTGGTTTGGGGCTGCTGTTTTGTTACTATTTTGCTTTGGTTTGTTGTTGAGACTTCTGTTGCTGGCTGCTGTTGCTTCGGTTTTGAGACTGCTGCCTGGTTCGGTTCGGTTTGCTTATCCCCTCATTATATGAGGGGTGGTGGGGAGAGGAGGGAGGGTTCCGTTCATTTCTTATCTATTTTTTGGGTAGAGGACGAAAAAGAGTTGAATAGGTTTGGTTGGTTTCAGCAAACTATTCACTTCATAAGACTAATTATTTGAGTGTTAAACTGCATCATGTGTCTATTCTGTGTACTGTTTAGATTCCACTGGACCAGTTTTTTGTGTAAAATTGCTACCTACCTAACCTGCCAAATAACCTGAGCCAGCCACACAGTCCACACAGTCCAACACATAGCCTTCTCAAATACTTTTCACACAGCCTGATCAAAACTGCAGTTTTGTGTGCAGACTGCAAAACCCTCTGCCCAACCACCACTGAAAACAGCACCAAGCAGCAGCAGCCACAACCCCCAACACCTGCAGCATCAAACCACTGCAGCACAACAAAAGGTCCTGCAGCCTAGACCCAGACCTGGAGCCAGCTTTCAAAGACACAACAAACCAGCACAAAACTGCAAGGAACCTTCAGCATCAAAACTGCACACTGCAGCACTGCAAAACCAGCCAAAACACCTAACAATCTGAATTTGAATTTGATCAATTGAATTTTAGTTTCTCCTCGTTGCAATAACAATCGTAAACGACATCGTCTATCTTGTTCAGTTGAAACCCAAATCAATCTGAATTTATTAAATTTTTTTTATTTTCTGAATTTGAATTTGATCAAAAATTTGATTGCAATTGAATTGTTGAACTTCCGTTAATTGATTGTTAACACCTAAATTATACTATTAACTTATCTTAAGATTAGTACTGTTTTCTGATCTTTTGTAGTAGTGTGAGAAAAGTGTGAAAGAGTGATTAATTTTAATGGAGAAAGTGAAAACTTAATGGAATGCAGTGGAGTAGTTTATGGCTTGTGTTTGGGGGCTACAGTGAAGTTTTTGGTTGTAAGGCTGAAATCAGTGCTGGGTCCAGTTATGGAGTTTTGGCAGGCTGTGTGAGTGCAGATGAGCAGGTTGGGTGCTGTGGCCTGTGGTTTTTCTTTTCGTGTGTGGCCTGGTATGTTGGGGTGTGGAGCAGGGTGGTTGGTGTGTGGCTGTTTTGCTGTGTGTGCAATGTTGTGGGTTTTGGCTTTGGTGTAATGAAGGTGAGTGGGGCTGCAGAATTTGTTGTGGCAGTTAGCTGCTGTTTTGTTATGCAGCAGGCTGATGTTGCAGGTTGTTGGTGCTGTTTTGCTTTGTGTTGTTTGGTTGTGGCTGCGGGAGGGCTGTGTATTGGTGTGGAGGAAAGCAGCTGTTTAAAGGCCAGGCCTCTTTATGACTTCGGCTTGTTGTGTGGATTGGCCTCAAATACTGATGTGGCCTGTTGTTGGGAAGGTTCTGCTTTGGGTTGCTTTGAGCAGGCTGTTTGTGTTGCTTTACTCATTGATGTTTGCTTTTTTTTTTGTATAGTTTTGATACTTAGTTTTCCTTGTTGGTTTTGGATAGTAGTGTTTCTATAGTTGAGCTTATTTGGAACATAATTGGTCTAACACATCTTATGTACTGTGTATATGTGTGTTGAAGGTTGTGAGCTCGGCAAGCCGACAAGGTCCTTTCACCGTTCATGAAATTGATGAAGTCCGAGAGAAATTAGCTTCATTCATTGTATTATATTGTTTAGAGTAACAATCCAACTTTATTAATTAGCATGTTAATGTGATACATTTATATATAATTAAATGTAAGGATATATGTATATCTCCTACGAACTCGTAATTATGTAATGAAGTGTATTTTGGATTACCCATAGCTTGCTTATCAGATAAATGTTATTATATTGTTCGTTGTATTTATGTAAATATGTTTTTACTCCTAATTAAGGTCCATATTAATATAATTATTATTTATTAATTACAATATACAAAATATATAAATATAAATATACATTTATTAATTAATATACATAATTTGGTTTTATTCTCCGGTTGTTTGGAAAAACCGGAGCAAAAGGTCATATTTTTAAGAAAAAAAAATTGGTTTTATGCTCCGGTTATTTAGAAAAACAGGAGCAAAAAGTCATCCTTTTGGAGCCAAATTTTTTTTTTTTTTAGGAGGGAAAAGGATTTTTTGCTCCGACTGTAAAATAATCGGAGCAAAAAAATGGACTATTTACTCCAATTAGGACCGGAGCATTAAGTCAACGATGTTATTGTTTCTACGGCACCTACTCCGGCCTATAACCGGAGCATAAGGGTGGTTTTTAGCCGGAGCAAATGAAGGTTTTTCCGCTAGTGTTAGTCCATTAATTATTCAAGGTTTCCCTAACCCTAGAAAACTAACTACTCACTCATGATCATAAAAACTAAAGCAACTATAGAAAACAAATCTAAAAACATGATCATAACTAATGAATTAGCAATAATTATAAAACTAGAATTAAAACAAGAAATTAGGACATAAGAGATTAAGGGAATTAAAACTAAAGACATAAAGTAACACTAAACATGAATTAAGAAACTAGAATTAAGATTGAATTAAAACCTGAATTTGTATTGAATTGAATGATCGAAGAATTCCACAATAATCACCTCTTGAGAGAGAAAACTAAACTAATCTAGGGTTTTTGAATAATAAAATGCGTGTATGAAAACCTAGGGAAAAATACATTAAGTACTAACTCGAAATTCGGTGAAAATGAGCCAAAACCATGTAAAAATCATTGTGCCCGGCCGGTCGGGCGTGGTGCACCCGAACCGGGCATGCTGATCAGGAAGCCTTCGGGCTTCCAACTTCGTTCGTAACTTCTAAAACTCGACTTCTATGCTTCCCCGGGGCTTCTAAATTATGTCCTAGCTTCCTTATAGCTTCTCCAAGTGGTCAAGTCTCTTACTAACTTGCCAAGTGCTCGGGATACAGCGAAAACCGACACAAAAGCATCAAATCCTGCAATAAATTTCAAAGCAAAGCAACCAACACTAAAAGCAACCGAAATTAGTAGAATAGGCTCAAAAGAGTTTTATTAAAGCCAAAAACCAATATGAAATAGGGGCAAATGATGAATATAAAATGAATTTAACATCCACTATCATATCACTAAGAATAATATTCAAACAATAAGAAATTAAAAATAATGACGATACCATACCATACGAAATTAGAATTTATAAACCCCAATTCCCAATAGGTATTCACAAGTTTCAATGTTGATGCATACAAGTATACTACTCCACTTGTATGCTAATGTCGTGCTATTAATGTCTAGAATGGGTAACCTAGTTCTCTTTTGGTGTGCAACTTTGGTTATTGACCTTTTGCATTTTTCTAGAACTAATTACCTTTGTTAGATAGTTGTACATCATGCTCCCTGTGTTCCTATTGTTTTACTCCACTCCCTTTGTTCCTATTGTTTTACTTCCTACTCCGTGTTAGATTAGCCCCATTCAATGTATATTTTGGTAAAAAAAAAAAAAAAAATGCAACTTTAGTCCGTTTATTTCTCTATTATATTGATAATACAATAAAAACAGGTAACTGATTATATTCAATATATGATGATGCAATTTAGTAATTTTTCTATGAGCATGAGCATATAGAACACAAAGGGCAATAGCAATAAGGGGTTTGTCATGAGGTTTTAATTTTTTTTAATATCATTTCTGAGGTTAAAAAACTACCGTTTTTTCTGAGCACAACGTGAATGGGTTATAAATAGGTGGAAAATATGCTTACGACGAATTAACAACTTAGTAGCAATAATTTAAGGAAATTATTGTCAAGGGTTCAACCTATTGCAACACGGTATGATCTAATCATTGACCTATGGCGAGGACAAATATAAGGGCCTGTTTACTTCAGTTTAAAATCCATTTAGTTCAGTTCATTTCAGTTCAGTTCAACTCTTCCCTTATTTTGCTATTCATTAATCCTTCATAAAAAAAATTCCAGTTCAGCTCAGCTATTTTTAGTTGAAGTAAACAGGCCCTAAGTATTTACAAAAACATATTGATTGAATTTATTTTACGGCTATTTCACCATATACCCTCGAACTATTGCAAAATGCATGAAATATCCTTGTTGTTTCCAAAATGCACCATATGCCCTTAAACATTTTACTATATTCACATGATATCCTTATTTTGTTAGATTTATTTTAATTACCCACAAATCAAAAAATTAAATTAAATAACTTGTTAATTTTATTAATTAACATTACTTCATTAAATTATCTAAATTAATTTACCCACAACCACCACTCCTCCATCACCACACAATCACCACCATATCCTTTCTCTCCTCACTAAAATCTTCCACTACCACCCTCCCTCATGAGCCACCAGAAACATCTCAAACATCCAAAAATTCAACCCCCCCAATAGACCACCGCTAAGACAGAGCACCACCGCATCGGTGACGTTCTTCAACTCTAACAATCAACACCAACACAAATACTCAACCACCCAAATTTACTACCTTCATTTACCACCTAACAATTTCGTTCAAATTCAAATACCACCCAATTTTGTTACACAAATTCGAATGGTGGTAAAATCAAGGTGTAGTTATGGTTTAATTTGAATCGAAGTGTTGAAACAAAGTTTTTGATTATTTGATAGAAGTGTAGCTATTATTGAATTTGAATCAAAGTGTATCTATGGTTGAATTAATTAAACTATTCGTTGATTTAATCTGATGGTTTTGTGGTGGTGGTTTAACTTGGGTGGTGACTGAAAGAGAGGCGATAATTGAGTGGTTTTGTAATGGCAGTTTAACATGGGTGGTGTCGGTATTGACTGTGACCGTGTGATGGCCGATGGTAGTGAATTGGTGGTGGTGGTGGCTAAGTGGAGATGGTGGTGAGTGGGTGGTGAAGGAAGAGAGGCGATTGTAGTGGTGAGTAGGTAAAATTGATTTGTTCATATAATTAATTGGTTTAAATTAATGTAAGGGCCTGTTTACTTCACCTGAAAATAACTGAATTGAACTGAAAGTTTTTTATGAAGGATTAATGAATAGCAAAATAAGAGAAGAACTGAACATAATTGAACTAAACTAAACTGAACAGAGCTGAACTGAACTGAACGGATTTTAAGCTGAAGTAAACAAACCCTAATTAACAATTAATCAAATTTATTTTGTTGATTTGAAGGTAATTAGATAAAAATTAGTAAAATAAGGGTACATCATGAATTTAGTAAAATATTGAAGGGCATATGATGCATTTTAAAAACAACGAGAGAATTTCATGTATTTTGCAATAGTTCGGGGGTATATGGTGAAAAACCCCTTTATTTTATTGTTCAACTGATTGACTAATGGGTATAACTTGCATATATAAAAAGAATGAAACTGAATTGACTTGAAATTAATTGAGAAAAAAATAAAAGCAAAATCAGTTAAAATAAACTCAAATGAAATTAATTAACCAGAACAGAACAATGGACTGTAATTAACAATTGCTGATTGATCATCATGTAGGCAGGTGCCAGGTAGCATCATATATATGATCATATCCTAGCATGTGCTACAGTAAATAAAGTTTCAATGAGGACAAGAATGAAGCCTGTTAATTTTAATTTGTTTTGCGTACCTTACCTGTAACACGTTAGAGAGTCTTATGTTACCAATAAAATTAAAGCCACAAAATATATATATATATATATATATATATATATTTAATACTCTCTCAATATATATTTTATATGCGTACTCACATAGTCACATGTAACACATTATTATTATTATTATTATTTGTTATAGAAAATAGGGTTTAAGTAGTAGAGAGTATTTGTAGGACAGAATAGATATGTATTCATGTTATTATTTCATAAGGGAGTACATACATATATATATATAGACATGGGAAACAATTAGGGTTTCCTTAGAGAATTATACACCTAGTATCTAGAATATACTAGAATAATCATAGGGGTATAATGGGCATCCACTAAATACATAATATTATATAACACTCCCCCTTGGATGACCATTATCGAATAGTATGCCTCATTAAAACCTTACTAAGAAAATCCTGTGGGAATAAAAACCTAGTGAAGGAAAAAGAGTACATCACTTTCGTAATACGTTTTATGATGTTGCCTCATTAAAAACCTCACCAGGAAAACCCAATGTGGGACAAAACCATGGTTAAGGGAAAAAGAGTGCAACACGTATTTTCTCCCCCTAATGAATGCATAACTTGAGATCTTTTAGAATAATGAACCCAACGTCTTTGGTAGTAGCTTCGCACTTGAAGTAGAATAAAATTCAACTCCTTGGTAGTTGATCCTTCCTTATTGGACTTCAATCTTCAACATGAGATATATTCATTTCTTCATACTCTTGAAAATAATACATATGTTGTGTTTATCATTACTTCATCTTTGTTAAATTGCCACAAATATTAAACTTATGCCTTCTTCTGGAAGTTATATAAAATAACTATTAATAATTACATATTGATAATAATTTATGGCAACTTGTGATATAATCAACATCATTATCTAATCTTATGTAAATTAGTAATTACATTTAAGTAATAATTATTTGTTTATGATTCTTCTGGACCATAAAAGGATTATCCTTATAATATCAAGTTCTCAAATGAACATAAGATTCTGATTAGCACTCACATACTCAAACTTCAGGTTGAGTGTTGTTAATTTAGTCTTAAACTCTTCAGGAGTTTGATAATAATGTCACCATTGTCCATTGAGGTGTTCAAAATATTTCGTATAGAACTTGAAGCACTAGATATTTGAATATGTCTTGTACAAGTTCTTCTGAAACTTTTATGCATAATTCACAACATGCTATTAAAACGCCTCCATCTGTATAATTTCATCACAAATATATTCTCATTGGAGTGTAAAATTTTTAGTGTAAATCTTCATACTATTGTAAACACATCTTACTATATAATGGTCAAAATTTTACGTATATTACAATTATTGTATAAAATTAGTACATGTAATATGATGAGATGTAAAGTTTATATGAACAAAATTTTGAGCATAAAACATATACTACGTATATAATGAGTGATGCATCTAATCACTAATTGACACATGCAATGAATTATGCGTTTATCTACGACTCACACATGCACATAAATGTAAGACTAAAAAAATGCAAGACACTGTACAATGTGAATTTTAAAAATCTATTGCTGGACTTCTGGTCCTTGATGATCATCATTATTCACCTTTAGTTGGACTCCAAGTCCATGATTATCTCTGATCATTGTCAATATGTCGACATAAAAGTGGACTTTTATTTCAGATCCCTGTTCTCAAATCCACTACTTTTGCATATGCATATAATCCTCGGTTCCATCATATACCGGTATCACATTTTTCAAGATGTAATTTGCATGCTATTTTACAATGATATCTGAATACATTTCCCATTGGTACCATTAGTCAATTATAACATCTTCGTTCTTATATCATAGGCCATCTGTTATAATTCAGATATCTATACCACTTCCGGAGCATACATTATGGCATTAATATACCATTACACTTTCAATAGTGTCAACTGCACTTTCTTGCCATATATTTCATGCCCCTATATGCAAGGATTATGGCATTNATATATATGTTCTAATCATGTCCCAATGTGCTTTATTTATTTGAATAAAACATATGGTTTTTCAAGGTTTGAAAAAGCTTTAACATAAGATAATGAATTCAAGTTTATCCCACGTCCTGGAATTCTGAAAATCATATTAGGGTTTGCTGTGCTGTTCTCTGTGTTCTAATCATGTCCAACCGTGTTTTATTATTTCTAGATAACAAATTCTTTTTGAAGTTTTGAAAAAGCTTTAACTAACGATATTGAGTTCAAATTTATTTGAAATCTCGGAAATCATATTGGAATTTTGGCTGTGCCATACTCAGGGGTCATGACTGCTATATTCTTATGAGTACTATATGTCTTCAAATCTTGCCCCAATCTTATTATATATTATATTACTTTCTTATTGTTTGATAGAATTTTTCTATCATGCAAAACAAAACCACATGTAGGGGTACTAATGAATAAATCATCACTATACAATATGAATGAGAAACTATATGAATTCTCAATTGTATAATCAACGAAGACAATAAAAAAAAATTATACATAAGAATACTATATGTGATCGTCATGCCGCATATTAAAGTAATTAATTTACATCTAACAAATTATTATACAACCAAACTTTTATCTATTTCATGTATCTCATGATTAAAATTTAATAAGAATAAAGATAGTTGATACTTACAATGAGATTCCATAGCTGTAGGTAATATGCTCAACGGTTAAGTTTCGTGCTGATAACGTGTTATAGAAAATAGGGTTTAAGTAGTAGAGAGTATTTGTAGGACAGAATAGATATGTATTCATGTTATTATTTCATAAGGGAGTACATACATATATATATATAGACATGGGAAACAATTAGGGTTTCCTTAGAGAATTATACACCTAGTATCTAGAATATACTAGGATAATCATAGGGGTATAATGGGCATCCACTAAATACATATATTATATAACATTATTATTATTATTATTATTATTATTATTATTATTTATTTATTTATTTATTTATTATTACTTTTTTTTTTACAAAATATATACGGAGTAGTTAATTAAAGACCCAAGTTGACATAAATGGAAATTTTATTCTACAGCACTCAATCTAGCAAAGCATACTAATCCTACATATTTTAGTTTTTTAGACGTAACCCTATTTCATGAATCATGCAATTATGGCCTCATACTATAGGTGAAGTGTGAAATATGAATTATGCATGTAAACTATTAAAGCATCAAATTTTCTTTAACAAATCAATATATAAAAATGGTGAAATCCAAAGGCTTTGTTAAATAATGTTATCATCTACACATGCAATAATTGTAACAAATTAAATGAAATAAAATTTAATATGATCAACGTAATAAACTACTTGCCTGCTACTTGGTGTTAAATTAATTTTCTTCAATTGAAACACCGACAAAAATTAATAATAAAAGGTTTATATAATGTCATAAAAAAAAAGTTCATATAATTATAGGATAGATTTTTCCTCTATTGTAAATTACTTGTTACGTTTTTTTCTTCATATTTCTATTACACATTTACACAAAGTAAATCATTTTTTTTTTACATAATTTCCGCACACGAAAAAAGAACTTATAAGTTATATACTTTAATATTCAATTATCACTGAGACAAATGTTGGGAGAGTAAAATCACATTTAAATCCCGAAAAATGAGAGGGTGAATGTCTAACATATAAGTTAAGATGGTTACAGCACATATTACCAAATACCAATAATTGATTTTATGAAGGAACCTCGATAGGCTTGTGTATAGTCATTTTCTCCTCTGGCCAAGGCATGTAACTAGGCCCAATGAAGTTCATCATAGTATCAGAGCGGATGGAAGGTGTTTGGAGTAAGTACCTCAATAGATTGTGAGTGCCCCAAGCAGGGGCTTATTTAGTTATTTAGCTCATGTAAGCAGCACAAGAAAGAACGAAGGCCCAACGAGGATGTTTGTGACCTATCCAGATTGAGGAGTATAGACGGGTTCACATGTGAGGAGTGTTGAGAGAATAAAGCCCCATACGAATCTCACCGTCCCAAATATTTAATTAAAAAAAGTAAATAGTACTCCCTCCATCCCAAATGTTTGATACTTTCACTTTTTAATAACGTTAAAACCGCAAATTACTATATTAATATCTTGAGTTTAGTATATATGCAAAAATTATAAAAAAAAAATATTATCTTTAAAAAGTATAGTTTGTGCTGAATTAAACAAGATCTTATATGATTATATTTTTTTCCTGCATACAAACAGGACCGTTTTAGAGGGGGTTCAAGACATCTAAATTTTAAATTTTCTTATATATTATTGCTTGAAATATATAATAACATCTAAATTTTATAAATATAAGGACCCAATTTGGTTTTCTTAGAAAATGGTCTCTAATTATATATTTTGTGCGCGCTGCCACGACCCTGCATACAATATATCAAAGTGAATCAAAATTACAATGTAAATAGAATCAAAACTACTACGTAGTAAGTCAGTAACTAAACAAAAGAATAAGTCATAAAAAAATAGCTATTATAACAACTAAAAATGGGACCAAGAGATTATTAAAACATTGAAATCATAAGTACTACAATTATTAAGATAATATAGAGTAATATACCTCTACCTTTTATTCCAACCATGTTTTGGATTCAATCAAAACCTTCTAGAAAAAAAATGCAAACAAGTGATAATTGTATGCCTTTCAATATTAATATATATAATATAATTATCTGTCAAAACAAAATAGTAGTCAATTTTAAACTTTTAAAATAATAATTTGAAACGAATCTAACAAAATCTCATAATGTAAAGGTGAATATTATTCTTAACACAAGAAAAACCGAAGAAATTGGAGGCGTAAGCATAAATGACCTTTGTTTTTTTTTTTTTCCTAGGAAAGCGTATTATATAAATGGACAAAAGTAGTGGCATATTTATAACAAGATAGTTGAGTTTTCAGAACCAAAAAAAAAAGAAAAAGAAGAAGATAGTGCAAAAATAAGAGAGAAAGATAATAATAATAATGGAAGAATTTGATAAGGGTAAAAAGATATCAGCTTCATCACCAAGAACTCATACAAGAAAATCTAATCCTAAATCATCTTCATCACCATTTTCACATGGTTAGTAAACTTTTTTTTTTCTGATTTTTTGATCTTATTTTTGGTTCATTTTGTTCAACTTTTGTGTTTCTTCATTTGAATTATTTCTCTGATTTTGTATTTAATTAAGTTTAAACTTTTGTGTTTTCATCTTTTGAAAATTTTGGACTTAATTGTTGGAAGGCATGAAAGCATGTGATATAATGCCTTTTTTGATTAGTAGATTCAAACTTAATTAGTTTTTTTAATCACCCTTTTTGAAAGTTTTGGCTTAGTTTAATCAAATTCCTATGTAAAAGGACCAAAATTAATGAGAAATAATGATAAAAGTTTACTAATTAGATGTTTTTATATGTTTTGTTTTATGCAACTTTTAACATATTCCCTGTTTTCTGTTTTTGAAATGATGGTCTTGAATTCTTAGTTTGTAAAGTACTTGTATATGTTTTTGAAAGATCACCAATTTTATTTCATTTGTGAATATGCCATTAATTGCATGACATGGTACTTGAACTCTAAGATCCGTCGGTTCGTGTTTTTATTCCAAAATTATTTCGTTTGTGTAGCTGTATGTGTCATACTCATACATATACGTAGTATATAGTCCCATGTAATAATTTGTGCCATAGAAAAAATTGTGTATGATTTTTAAATTTTAGTTACAAAATCTCCATAATACCCTTGCGCGGCTACGTATGCCCAACATCATTTCTGTAGGTATTAAAATGTAGGTGAAAAACTAAATGATAAGAGTATGGCCCGGGCAATGCGGATGCGACATCATTTCTATTGGTGATGATAAGAGTATGGGCAATAGGGATGCAAATCACGCATTCCTTTGAAATTTGAATACATTATATAAATTCATTCTTGTTACCACCATTTTATTATGATCTACTAAAATGGCAAACAAATTGTATAAAAGTAAGATTCTTAGTAAAAAATTACACTATTTCAAATCACAAGTATAATTGGACTTGAGAAAATGTTAGAGATATGATGTGTTATAATTTACCAAATTGAGATTATAGATAAAGGATTATGGGAATAAAATCTTCCTACATGTGTAGACTTTTATGTTAAGGAGAATATTCATAGTTTGTGATGAGACTACATTATAAATAGGTTATGAATTACGAATAATAATTGTGAGAGTGAGGGTTAACTTAAGTGGTTTAACCTTCCTTTTCGGTTTTAGGAGATTCTGGGATCGATTCTCATCCCGCCTTTTGTGGCTCCGTAGCAAAAAAAAAAAAAAAAAAAA
>PYUH01004005.1:385198-395714 GCA_016808085.1 Suaeda aralocaspica | reverse complement strand
GGAAAAAAAAAAAAAAAAAAAAAAAAGGAATAATAATATACATTATTTTCCCCTTCCTCCCTTCATGATATCAATAGCAATTTAGGTGTCTTGAGACTAACACAAACTATTTTCCCTACCGATGGGTATGTATTGTAATTATTTACAGCTCACTGGTGGAAATTGTCACAACCTTTACCTACAAATTTATTTATTTATTATTTTTTAAAAAGTTTTGGTTAGTCTAGCGTAGTGCTTTTGGTATTGTCTACCCAAAAAAAAAAAACTGTAGTTGCCCATTTGCTACTTTGTTAGGATTAATGTCTTAAATTTGGTGGTGAATTGGATTAATTATTGTCCCCTTTACTGGTGATTTGGAATGAGGTTTGCGTGGAGAAATATGGTGCCACAAATCAAAAAGTAATTATTATATATTTGATGATTTTGTGGCTCCCCTTGTGTCGTGAGATAAGATCGTTGGTTCTGGTCGAAACAATAATTAATTTGATTTGGGTGTGATTTTGTTGTGAAAATGATTTTTAGGAACGACAAGTATGTCATTTTTGTATGTTGCATAGATAATTGATGGGTTCGAAAAAAATGATATACTCATTAAGTGAAATTTAGTATCATCATTAATTGATAATTGATGTGACTTCAACAACTTTTTTTTTTTTTGTCTCCAATGGTAACGTTCATGATATTGTGATATGTTTAAGTAGAATATTATACTACTATAGTTTGTGATGACTGAATAAGAATTACACAAATAATATTCGCAATTTTTAGGTAAAATCCTTTTGGTAGCGATCGTGGTATGCTTGGCATGGGCCGACAGGGCTCTCCGGCCACCCCCACAAAAACCGTGTGGTTCCCCTGGCGGTCCTCCAATTACGGCTCCCAGAATTAAGCTAAGAGATGGAAGACATTTGGCGTACAAACAATATGGCGTCCCAAAAGATGAAGCCAAGCACAAATTCATATTTATTCATGGATTTGATTCATGTAGGCATCATGCTTTCATTGCCACTGAAGTTTCTCCTGTATGTGTCTACTTCTCTTTAGTTGATCAATTCTTTTTCTTGCACTAATTCAATGTTGGACTATTTCTTTATTTAATTTTTTTTTTCCCGTTTTTTCTCAAGGATACTATTCAAAGCTTGGGATTACATATTGTGGGGTTCGATCGACCAGGGTACGGAGAAAGTGACCCTGACCCTAACCGGACACCTAAAAGTCTAGCATTAGACGTCGAAGAGCTTGCTGATCAACTTGGTCTAGGCGCGAAATTTTATGTGGTGGGTTACTCAATGGGTGGTGAAGCAACTTGGGGTTTGCTCAAGTACATTCCACATAGGTAAGCTTGCTTCTTATGTATTACGTATATTTTCTTTCATTTTAGGTAACTTGTACTCCAATTTGTTCATGCTTAGGTGTACGTAAACGTTTAGAAAAAGTTAGTTTTGCCATATAATATGGTTAGTACCTTGTTTTCCCATGAGTGACTAAGCTTTATTAGGTTGGACAAAAAGTTACCGAAAGTTCATACGAAAGAAATATATTAATGAAAAAAACAAAAAATCATGTAGTGACAATAACACCCTGAAACAGTAGATGTTTACACTTTACACAATTAGCCTTAATGATTCTTTTGGTAACACGTAACATTATAATGGTATTGAAAATGTGTTCTACACTTCTACATATTAAATATCAAGTGTAATTTAGAAAAGAAACTAAGAAGAACGTAACTAGTACTTCTCATGGTTGATTAAACCTCTTTACTTTAAAATTTATATTATTTTTATTTTTATTTTATTTTATTTTTAATTTTTTTTTTTTTGAAATAAATTTGCATTATTCATTAACACTTGGGAGTTGGGAGTCTCATAGGTGAAAAATTAAATTCATTATATTAGAGAAAAATTTGAGGAATTCATCATTTGTTTAGTCCTTTCCATTCACTCGGATCTTTTCTGTTTCATCAATTTTGTCCAAAAATTTAACATCCAAAATAAACATTAAGAATCAGAAGTAAAAAATGACGGGTTGAGACTAGGTCTGCTTGTTAAAATTTGCTTAATACAACAGCAAAAACATTTATTTAAGTGAATTACACGTTACAATTTTAATCGAACTAATTTGTCAAGTTATCGCACATTTGAGCTAAAACAAAATAAAAGATTTCGGCATATAGTTTGTGGCCAAATTATGATAAATTTGTCACATGTTATTATGCTATATTAGCAAGGCATTTATTATTTTTTCCAAATTAGATCAACTTATTGGTGCTTTGTAATTAATACCATTGCTAATAAAAGGGTATATTTTAAGAATTTATTTTGATTAGAGACGCATATTCAAGCAAAACAAAACTATTGGTAGTAATAACATTGCTATTTAAAGTATTTTAAAGTATTGTTTTTTGGTTAGAAACGCACACCCGAGAAAAAACCAAACTATTTTAACCAAAAAAAAAAAGTTTATATTTTTTTTTATTATATTTTGGGGGGCTGATGCATGCAATCAAAGAATAGATAATAAAAAATTCCTATTTTAGTAAGGTGATACTGTATTCTAATATTCTATTTGTACCAATGATATCTTGGCTTAATGGTTAAGATTGAGATCTAGTATACAATAGGTCACATGTTCAAATCCCCTCCTCCATTTGTAATGTGTATCGCCCTTGTGACTCCGGCCTTAACATCAAAATAATGTATTCTATTGGTGTTATGTGGCCTACACATAGGTTATCGGGAGCATCTCTAATAACGCCGGTGGTAAATTATTGGTGGTCAAGTTTCCCAGCTAACTTGACCAAAGAAGCATATTACATGCAATTTCCACAAGATCAATGGTCAGTTAGAGTGGCACATTATGCTCCATGGCTAACTTATTGGTGGCAAACTCAGAAACTGTTCCCACCCTCTAGTGTCATTGCTCATAGTCGTGACATTTTGTCACGCCAAGATAGAGAATTAATTAGCAAATATGAAAAGCCTGAAAATGCGGTAAGTCCACTCTTTTATTCAATCAATCAATCAGAGCCCTAAGTCTTCTCTTTTATTATTAATCAAATTTTAATTTTGTCTTATTATATGGAATTTTCAATTTCTTGGAATTAGTTTTATTTTTCCACTTTATTTCTTGATTACTGCCACTGCCTTGTCGTTTCATTTTAAGTACTACCTCCGTAATTGATTACTTGCAAAAATGTGATATTTTTTGTGAGACATAAAATATTTCTTTGTTGAAAGTAATCAATTACGGAGGTAGTAAGAACTAAGAATATAATCCACTATTTATGGTATTATTTGATTAAAAAAGTTTTCAATTATTGATCATGAGTAATTTAATTAGCTAGGTATCACCTATATATTTATGTTGGTTTTATAACATTTGATGTAAGACCTTAATACTTAATAAAATGAAAGTAATAGTTTTCAAGGAAAACGTTTTACATCCTACCAAACAGACCCTTAATTAGCTTATTATAGATCGAATAATTGGTTGCTCATTATTAGAATAGTATTATTGATTAGGTTGCACATTATTAGAATAGTATTATTGATGTTTGATAATATTGACCTCACATTTTGTCATTTTGCTCAACATAATGTTTTCAACAATTTGTTTCTTGTTGATTTTTTTTAATCACCTTGGATTTTCTTCTGCTCACAAATTAAGAATAGTATAACCTTTGGTCATTTGAATGTGGTCAAATGTGGTGAAATTTTGAAAGATTTGTTAGTAATACTAAGATTTGATAAAAGGAAACTAGCCAAAGTCAATTAGACCCTCATCATGAACCCTCATTAGTCACTACACACATATTTGTTTGTTAAATATACCATTTTATATGTCGTCAAATAATAACTTTAACTAGAAGGACATAAATTTTCACCTTTAAAACATAAAGTTGAACATAACTAATGATAGGGTATATAAATTATTTTTAGACCTCAACCAAAAGCATTGCTCTGATAACATTATAATATACTAGAGGATTAATTAAATCAAAAGTTTAAGTTAATGGTTGATGCTTTCATGAATAATTTGTATAATTTATTAAATTGAAATATTGATATTATGGCCCAAAATAATATTTTGTTTGATAAAATGTTAACCTATCAAACAATCTAACCCCATACCTACTATATTGAAAATTAATCGATCTTTTAATGCATAACTCATGTAGTCATGTAAGCATGTATCACCCCCTTACAAAAATTATAAGTAAAATGTATACATGTGTCATTTGTTGAAGAATGAAGAACATTATAGATTTTGACAAGTTACATCAATGTTCTTCATTCTTCAACAAATGACACATGTATACATTTTATTTATAATTTTTTTAGCCTAAGGAATATTAGAATGTCAACTTCAAAAGAATAAAGTTTGTTCTAAAGTATGATAATGACATTCTTTATGACTTTTTATACTTCTCTTGTTCTCCATATTACTACCATTTTGGTACCCAGCGTAAAAAAGAAGAAATTTGATGGCCTATGAACAAATTAATTGTAGTTATTTTAGGACCGATGATTTCTACCTTGCCTCTTTTCTGTGTTAAAATTAGCCTTTTTTGTCAATAACTACTTATAATTTAGGTCTTTTTGTCAAAAACTACCTACACTTTAAGAAAAATTACAAAACTACCTACATGTTTCATTTTTTTGTATACCACTACCTAGTAACGTTTTCCATCCAAACTTCTGTTAGTGGGTCCCACAATTTACCAATTTTCTTCTATTCTTTTAAGCAAATTACAAAAATGGTCATTGAACCTCTTTTCTTAATCTCTCCATTCAATTCTTCCTTCTCCTCCTTTCAATTCATTCAATTCTCCTTCATTGTATTAATGGGTGCTTAATCCCAACATGCCCAATGAAAAGTTTACTTGCATTTTGTTACCTTAGTTGATGATGTTCATAGATCTATAGATTAGTTCTTAACCTATAATTGCTATTACTAAGTAGCACCTCAAACTCAAATTGGATAACTTGTGTTCGTTTTGAAATTGTTGAATTTTGATTAAAGTTCATACTTTTTGTTAATCTTAAATTGAAACATTCAATTTGGATTTTTTAAAGTAAACCTTGTTATTGCTTAGTATGAGTGCTAATTGAGTGTCCTTAAGAGCATTATTTATCCTCATTTCTTTCTCTTGATTTCATAGGCAAAGAATTCAATTCAACCATTTCTCAATTAAAAGCAAAATTTCCATATCAACTAAAAGCCCAAATTTGAATACACCTTAAGATCCCATTATCTTTCCCAAAATCCTTTTTTTGGTTGAAATCAAACAATTTTGGATGTAGCTAGGTGAGAGAAAGGTCAGTTTAAATTAGTGAGTATCAAAATCAATTTTTTTGGCTTTTTTTTTGGATTTGATGAGCTATTTAGAGGAATGAAATTGAAGGAATGATTGAAGGTGAAAATTGAGGGATGAGAGTATTTTAGGGAAGAAACCCCGTTTGTCGTTGCAATTAGTTTCCACCATTACTAAAGTCCGAAGGAGAGATGATTGAAGAAGAAGAAAAGATACCCAACAAAAAGAATAACAAAGAACAACAAAATAGAAAAAAAGAAGATAAGTGAAAAGATTGTAAAAATTATTATTATTGGGGGTATTTTTGTATATTCTTATCATTAAAAGGAAAAAAATAGTAGGAAATGGGACCCAATAACGGAAAATTTGGATGGAAAAGTTAGATGGTAGTGGTATACAAGAAAAACTAAACAAGTAGGTAGTTGTGTAATTTTTTTTAAAAAAATAGGTAGTTGTGTAATTTTTTTTAAAAAGTAGGTAGTTGTGTAATTTTTTTTAAAAAAAGTAGGTAGTTGTTTATAAAAACACCTAATTGTTAGGTAGTTGTTGACAAAAAAAGCGTTAAAATTATTTCGATTAATTCATTTGTTTAAACCTTTAAACCTTTATCCACGAATGTGGATTTTATCTCAAAATAAGTATCTAGATGATATGTTGCGACTAATATTGAGCGGAGGAAGTATGCCAATAAGTACGAATTTGAAAGTCATCTATCATAAATTGGATCGTTTAAAGTAACTTTTCAAGTCTATTGTATAATGTTTTGCTAAGACTGGGATCAAATTCTTTTCGGTTATCAGGTTTCGGTGAGGCAACAAGGTGTACACGAAAGCATCCATAGAGACATGATAGTAGGGTTCGGAAAATGGGAATTTGACCCAATGGAGTTGACAAATCTATATCCAAACAATGAAGGAAGTGTTCATCTTTGGCAAGGTGATGAGGATATGCTAGTGCCAGTGACTTTGCAACGTTACATTGCTCAAAAACTGCCTTGGATTCACTACCATGAGCTCCAAGGTGCTGGGCATTTGTTTCCTTATGCTAAAGGAATGAGTGATGCCATTATTAAGGCACAATTATCTATTGAAAATTAGTAAACATTATATTTACTTAGAAACATATTTATTATATATAGCCGCTTTTGGTTGAGTTAACTTCATATGCATCTAGTGCTTGTAATGCTATATGGAGTAATTAAATTTTGAAAGGTTGAGTTTATGTTTTAGTGTTCCTCCGTGGTCATTTGTCTTTGTTGTTCATATATATATTTATACTTCTACATTTTTGCAATGTTTATACACCTCCAAAAAAGTTTGACTAAGATATGGTTTGCCTTAGTTTATCTTTACTAAGTTTGACTTAAATTATTTTTATTGATTAGAACTTATTTAAGCTTATAAAACGATATTTTAGAATTAATATCACTTTTAGGTACTCCCGCTTTCATTTTTTTCTTATCAATTAAGTATTCAACTTCTCTATTAATCAATTGGATACTCAGCACAATTTGTTCTTTTTAATCAATGGGTACTCAACCTTATTGCACACGTGTACGTACCACTTCATTTAAATCAATTTGTGAACATTACTAGGTTTTTGACAAAATTACATTCCAACCCATGCATACCCTTTGATGCTTATACTCGTATGCTTTTATTTGTTTTTTTCAAAACAAAGGACCCAATTTTTACATCTTCCACTCATCCAGTGTCATATAAAAAATATGCACATCAACTAAAAAAAAAAACATATGGACTACATCAGTACATGAATTCACCTAGATAAAGGGATTTTCCATTTGGTACCCCTAAATTTTGGGCCTTTTCATTTGGTATTCAATTTTTTTTTGATTTTCACACGGTATTATTGTACTTTTAATTTAGTCTAAGTCTCTAAGCTATAGCAGTGTATTAAATAATACATTAATTTAAGGTATTTTTGATCCATTTTTTCTTAACCACGACTTCATAATTGATTTCTAAGGAATTAGTCAGATAATTTTTTGCGTAAAACAAATCTTAATATGCAAACTGAGTAATTTTTTCTTTAAAGAAAATTGAGGCATTCTAGATTTTTTGGGCCAATTTTAATACAATTTTTATCATTTAGGGCCTAAATATCCTTATAAATCCTGAATGGAACAATTTTTATGACACGTAAATTAAAATATACGTACTAAGCAAATTTGATGAAATGCTACGGTGCAGACTAAATTAAAAGTATAATTGATACCATATGAAACCCAAAAAGAAATTGGGTACTAAATAAAAAGGCCAAAATTTCAGGGTACCAAATCGAAAATCCCTATATTTTATGAGTACATAACTCAAATTGGAATTGGTAAGTTCCACAAATGGATACTTTAATTAAAGAGATAAGGTTGATTACCAAATTAATTAAATGAGAATTTAATTAGTACCTAATTGCTCAATATAAAAAAAAAGTTGACTGCAAAATTGATTAAGGCTCTGTTCTTCGCAACTTATTTTTACTAAACTAAACTTATTTTTGTTAATCTGAACTTATCTTTGCTAAACTGAACTTATTTTTACTTATATGAACTTATTTTTGCTGAACTGAACTAATTTTTGCTGAAATCATTAACAATTTATTAAAGATTGAAACTGATTTTTGCTGAACTGAATTTATTTTTGCTGAACTGAACTTATTTTTGCTAAAAATAGGTAAAAATAAGACAAGGAGAACAGGACCTAAGAATACAAAAGTCGAGTGCCCAAAAGCTATCTCAACAAACTTATGTTTTGTGTTGCATGAATTAGTTTTGCCTATCAGACCTGATGAGAACTTATTTGTGTTGAATTGATCGAGAACTTAATTTTAATTCATTATTTTGTTGATTTAATTTTTTTTAAAATATTTTTATTAAAAATAAAACCTGGTAAGTTAAACCGAATAAACACTACTATAAAATTAACTTATTGGAACATTTTAATTGCAACACTTTTCGAAAATATTGTGATATAGACTTCTTTTGTTTTGAAGAAAACATTTTTCTGGAACATAATTTTCCATCTTTTCCCCATTTTAATACTAAGGCCTGTTTACTTTAGTTTAAAATTACTTCAGTTCAGCTCATCTCCAATCAGTTTAATTAGGTTGAGCTCAGTTCAGCTCAACTCTTCTTTAAAAACTATAATAAAAACTTTTCAGTTCAGTTTAGCTCCAATCAGTTCAATTTAGTTATGTTCATTTAACTGTTTGCAGGTGAAGTAAACAAGCCATAATTGTTGCTATAGCTTAAAAAAAGAGGCATAGAAAGTTTGGTTGTATTCAAATAAAGCAACCCCACCAATGCTTATTGCTCAATATGATCGAGTTGCCATGACGGAAACCAACAATGCAACATAAACAATCCCATGACTCCATGAGATACATGCGTGAATCAAGCTTTGTATCTAAACAAGTAATAATTAATTGGTAGCACAACGAAGTCTGTGTTGTATGTTTGTAGGAGACTAGGAGATCACTAGTTCGATTTTAGACTCAAACCAAAAATTTTAAGCCTATATTGTCTACTAAAATCGAACATGAACATTTTTCCTTATTCAACTTCGAAATTATTGATTTAATTACATATTTTAAGCACATTTTAGTCTAATTATACTCTTTAGAGAGACTAATTTACAAGATTAGTTAAGTTGTTGTACAGGGCCTCAGAAAATGTTGAGATGCAATTTAAGAAAGCCCAATTGTGGGGTATATAAAGTTTTAAAAAGGGAGCCCAAAGTTTGCAAACACCATGGACAACTCAAAGAAAAGATGAGGATTATTCAATCATAAGCTTATAACACAAAATCCAATCCCTATCCTTGGATGGCCTAGTTCATGACTGCATGGAAATTCAATTTGCATAATTGTATTCTTGGGATGCATAGTATACTCCGAATGTCAACTTGGGTTTGTAGTACAATTTAAGATAGACTTAATCAAGTTCCAGGCATTTCGGCTCATGTTTGCCTTGATCTTTTTATCCTCTTGGTTCAATTTGAAGTATGTAATTCAAGTTATTTCGAAAACAGGACAAAATAATTTGTTCTTAATCAGGGAACAATTTAGGTCAAGCTTAGGCCATCTAGGGCAAATCAATGTTGGTTTACCCTCCAATAGAAGATAACAATCTTTTGGGGTTATGATCGCGTTATTTCGATTTCATATGAGAGCACCGTTGTTTCGAATAAAATAATAAAAAAAAATTAGTATACTTATAAGTATCGATGTTCATAGATTTAGACCTACCCCAGACTCTGTCAAACTCGCCCCATTTATCAGGGTTTGGGTCTAATTTTTTGAGACCTAATTACTTTAGGCCGGGTTTGGGTCTAGGGATAAATAAATGGATCTCATCTAGGTCCATGTTTTCAAGATCCAGACCCACCCTAGTTGTATTTTTAAAATAAGAGGACATCGTGAGGCGTAATCGTTGTACTCCCAATTGTTATATTATACACCCGGGTATATTTTTTATTTGTGCTTCCAATTGTGTCCTAGTCAATTTCTGGTGAAAAGGCCTAAAGAGGGATGATAACGGGTTTTTATAGGTTCTCAGAAATAGTTTATTTTCACTTGTTCGAAAAAGGCCATAAAAGGGAGGATAACGAGATTTTAGGGGCCAAAACCGTTCTTGATTTTAGGGGCTTCAAACTAAAGGAATGTCCAGAATCGATATGGAGGAAAATTGCGGGAATTAGAGGAAATTGAGAAAGGTAACTTAATTATAAGTTTAATTTATATTGTTCTTAAAAATTTCAAGGTTACAAACTTTAATATTGTTATCACATGTTTATAGAGTTTCAAGCTACAAATTTGAATCAAGATGAAGATGTTGTCTACGTGGATTCCTTCTTTTGATGTCAATGAAGCGTGCAAGCAAAATCATGTTCACATAAAAAATAGTGACCCTTTAGGTAGTATAGACATCAAGACATGTAGTTGTGATTTGTAAACTTGTGACTTGTGTTTAATTTGGTGGACTTTAGTAAACTTTGTATTGTTTCTTGAAATTTGTAGCTATGTTCTAGATATATGTGTTTCTCGATCTTTTCTAAACTTTCCAATATTGTTGTAAACATATGATGTCGTTTAATTTCTGTTAAATTTGGATTGATTTCTTGAACTCTTAAGAAATGATCGAAGACTTCTTAATTTGCAAAAAAAAAAAAAAAAAAAAAAAAAAAA
>PYUH01004005.1:215139-379630 GCA_016808085.1 Suaeda aralocaspica | reverse complement strand
AGGGGGGGGGGGGGGGGGGTGAATTGAGTGTTGCAAGATTGTAGTAAATTTTTCGATTGATAGAGAGAACAGTTAAGAACCAGTTCTCAAGCAGCGAAAACAAAAATGCAATAAATAAACAACATTTAATGAGGTTCGACTTCTAATAAGTCTACGTCCTCCGCTCACTTACTCTTTTATTAATTAACTCAGAATAACAAAAAGAATTACGTATACTCAATCACTTATGCACCTATGCACAATATGATTCCCCAACTTCCACCTTTGGAAGTTCGACTCAACCTTCAACTATGAAGGTTCAAATGAAGATGATCTCAGATCAACTTCCCCAGCAAACTGAACTCACAGAATGCTCAAATTACAACACTTTGTCTCTCAATAATAATTAGCCTTAATGCTTACAAAAGAGACTATATTAAGACCCTAATGTGGTAATACGGTTTATGCTAGATTGAGACTTTGAGAGAGAACTTTTGCAGTATTTATTCTTCTGTTTTTGTTCGTGCAAAAGTGTTTTGTTTGTATACAGTAGATTTCCTTAAATAAGCATTTGGCTAGTATGTTATGTAATATTGCAAGAGAATATTTTCCTTAGAGATATAGAAGTAATTCCATGGAAAATATTCTCACTGATTTTATTTGAGATCAAATAGAATCAGTACAATATAATATAACATACTTGCCACACTTAAGAATATCTTACTTGCATAACAAACCAAGCATCCGTATAATTGTTTAAATCAATTTTGCGTGGAAAGAAAACTTTCTTAAAATACGGATGTATGAAGTAAACTCGAGAGGACTGGTTTAGCACTGTTCCCAGACTGTTCCAGTCAGCCAAGTTTACTTGTAATTGTGTATGACACATAACCAAGATTCCTTGTCATCCACAATTAGTTCATCTCTCTAATCTCAACCTTTATAATGCATCTATAAACCTTCATACCACTTACATTGCATCTAAGACTTAAGAGTATGACTCTATGAACTTGGACTTCATGCAAACTTCAAGACTTGGCTTCATGAGATTCATCTTATCATCCATTGAACTTGTTTTTTTAGTAACTGCACATGAAAACAGAAACTTGCATACAATATAATAGTTCAATGTAGTTTGTCACCATTCAAAACACAAGCTAGGAACTCAACAAAGGGGTCCCGAAAAAATGTTACCAAAAAGTCAAAAACTATCCAGGGTGCCCATATAGTTAAAATACGAACCCAGTGTTATCTATTTGGAATGAAAAGGCCAAAAGATGGACGATACCGGGTTTTTAAAGAGTCTCGAAAATAGTTATTTTTTTCTTGTTCATAAACAGCCATAAGAGGGATGATAACAAGATTTTAGGGGTCGAAAGCTATTGTGGGGAGTCCTGTGGTGGTCTATAGCACACGGTGAAAAAACAGAGCGAAAAATAGGGCAAATCTTGGAACTTTGGAAGACCCCTCGGAAGGCTTTAATCAAAGGCTATTATCCACTTTTTTTTTAGTTTTCGGGGTCGCCGAGAAAGTTGGGAAAAACCCTCAGGGGTAACTGTATAGTTAAAATATGAACCAAGGCCAGGCGATTTGGGGTGAAAAGTCCTAAAGAGGGACGATAACAGGTTTTTATAGGGCTCCGAAAATTGCTGTATTTTTTCTTGTTTATAAATTCTCAATAGAGGGATGATAACATGTTTTTATGGCCCAAAACCGATCGTGGGGGAGTCCTATAGTTTCCCAAAGCACGTGGTAAAAAAAAACAGGGCGACAATAAGACGGTTCTCGGGAAGGCCCTCGGGAGGTCTTAATCAAATGCTATGATCCACTGCTATTTTTGACTTCCAGGGTCGTCCCAGAAAAAAGAGTTTCCAAAACTATATGGGGTTGTTGTAGGTTAATATATAAACTCATTCTAGTCGATTTGGGGAGAATAGACCTAAAGATGACTGACAATGGGTTTTTATAGGGCCTCGCTAATAGTTGTTTTTTCTTGTTCTGAAAAAGTCATAAGAGATATGATAACGAGATTTTAAGGACCAAAACCAATCGTGGGGAGTCTTGTGGTGGTCCATAGCACATGGTGAAAAAACAAGGAAAAAATAGGACAATTCTCGGGATGAAGCCTTGGCATTATAGGGGTGAAAGTTTGGTCTATGGTTTGGATCATTTTCCAATTTAAATCCAAACCATATTTTGTTGGTATTTGAAATTTTAGTCTAATCTAATACATATTGAATTTCAATCCAATCCAATCCAATCCACCTAAATTTAGTGTTATGTTTTGGATCCAATCTAATCCGAATAACAATTCTTGTTCAAGATATTTGTAGTATTTTGCAGTAATATGCAATAACTCAATAAGTCGAACATTAAAAACACTTTGAAAAAGGATAATAGAGAATTTTAAGGTTTTTCTAACTATTGTTTTTTTGGACCTAACAACTTAGCAAGTAGTTGGTTTCAAGTCGTTAAGGACTTAAGGGTTTATTACTACTCGGTCTAAAATTTGGTGTATGGTCTACCGAGGGGTCCAAACCGAGTCCAAATTAAAAAACGCAAAATAAAAACTATACAATCCAAACAGCACCAAACTACAAAAAGTCCGATCCAAATTTGCAAAACGGTTTGGTTTGGTCATCGGTTTTAATCCGAATTACTTTCACCCATACGACAGGCCTCAATCAAAGACTATTATTCGTTTTTTTTTTTTTTTGAGTTTTTAGAAAAAAAAATTTGCAAAAAACATCCGAAGTGCCCATGTGGTTAAAATATGAACCCAGACTAGACGATTTAAGGTAGAAAACCTTAAGAGGGACGATAACGGGTTTTAAGAGGGTCCTTAAATAGATGTCTTTCCCTTGTTTGGAAAATGCTGAGAGGGATAGTACAAAGTTTTCAAGGGTCGAGACAGGTTGTGGGGGTGGTCCATACAACGTGGTGGAAAAACAAGGCAAAAATAGGACTGATCCCGCGAAGGCCCATCGGGAGGCCTCAATCAAAAACTAATTTATTGTTTTTCTAGTTTTCGGGGTCCTGGAATAAAGTAGGCAAAAACCCTTTGGGGTGCTCGTAAGGTTAAAATATGAACCCATACTAGACGATTTTGGGTTAAAAGATATAAAGAGAAACACTAACAAGTTTTTCTAGGGTCTTGGAAATAGCTATGGTTTCCCTTTTTCAAAAATCCTCAATATAGGGATGATAATAGGTGTTAGAGGCCGAAACCGATCATGGAGAGTTCAGTAGTGGTCCTTAGCAAGTGTAAAGAAAAATAGGGCGAAAATAAGAAGAGCCTTGTGAAGCCCCTCGGAAGACCTCCCTTAAACGTTGCTGTCCACTATTTTTTTGAATTTCCAAAGCCTCGTCAAAAGTAGGTGAAAACCTATCGGGCTGCCCGTATGGTTGAAATATGAACCTTGACCAGGTGATTTGGGGTGGAAAGGACTAAAGAGGGACGATAATAGGTTCTTATACGATCTTGGAAATAGTTGTTTTTTCCCTTTTTCAAAAATCCTCAACAAAGGGATGAAAACAGCTTTTAAGGGACTAAAACTGATTGTAAGTATTCTTATGGTGATCAATAGCACGCGGTGAAAAAACACAGCGAAAATAGAACAGGCCTCCCGGGATGGCCCCTCGGGAGGCCTCAATAAAAGGCTATTATTCACTATTTTTTTGTTTTCGGGGTCCCGAAAAAGTTGTGAAAACGCTCCGGGATGCTCATTTGGTTAAAATATGAACCAAGACCCAACGAATTTGGGTGAAAGGTCTAAAGAGGGACAATAACAGGTTCTTTTAAGGTTTCGGAAATGGATGTTTTTCCACTTGTTCGAAAATCCTCTGATAAAAGGTTTTTAGGGGCCAAAACCGATCATGAGGAGTCCTGTAGTGGTCCATAGCACGCGGTAAAAAAATAGGTTGAAAGTTAGACGGGTCTCGAGAAGGCCCCTCCGGAGGCCTCAATCAAAGACTATTATTCATTTTTTTTAATTTTCCAGGATCCTAGAAAAAAAAGTTAGCATGCTACAAGAAATCGGCAAAATAGCGACGGATTTTTGCGACGGAAATATCCGTCGCAAAAAAGTGACAAACCAAATCAAATTACCAATTGATTTTTGCGACGAAATTTTATATTTGCGACGGAATAAGCCCTCGCAAATTTGCGACGGAATTAATTCTGTCGCAAAATTCCCTCGCAAAAAGCGACAAACCCTTTTATTATTTTGTCGCGAAAAAATACCCTCACAAAAGCCCTTCTCCCTTCTTCTTCTAATTTGTGACCAAAAACCCTTCTCCTTCCAAACTCGGCGTCTTCTTGCCATCTCTGAATCTCTCACTTTCATTTTCTCAATTCGCCATCTCTGAAGCAGTCTCGCCTCACTTTAAAATTCGTGAAAAGCATAAAGACAAAAGTTTAGGGTTAATCTCTGATGTTGCTATCGAATCTTTTCTTTTTTTTTTCGATTTTTTGTTTGTTTGTTATTGATTTTGATTGAATTTGTTCGATCTGCTTTGATTTCGTTAGATTTGAGTGTTTTTGAATTAAACGATTGTTTTTGATTCATAAACAAATTTTTTATGGTTTTTGATGTTGTTTTTTTTTTTTTTCGAGTTTTTTTTTCATACACAAATTTGAGTGTGCAATGTTTGGTTCAACCTACTTATGTAAATGATCTATTTTTCATTCATTTTCCCTAGTTTACATGTATGATGTGATAATTTGCTGATGGGTATTGCTCTGACAGCCAATGCCTTTCCCCTTTTGATTTTTTCACATGGTGACCTGCCTTTTGTTGGAACTTCAAGGTCTATCGCTTGTTTGAAGATTACGGAAATGTTATAGAGGTCATTCTTCTGCATGATCGACGAAGTGGTCTACAACAAGGTAACCTGTAGGCAATTGATATCTTTTGTCTCTCGGCATAAATGACTAAATACTTTGTCACAAAATGTCTTCTACTTTAGAACCTTCTAAACATTGTCTTAGGTGTTATAATTTGGTTTGTTATTGCTGTTTGATTGGTTGCTCTTGTTTTTTTTATTTTTTTAAATTAAATTTAGATTGTTTCTGTGATTCAATTAGTAAATCTATACTTATATAGACATCTTTTCATCATGCAACATTAGTTTTAGTAACCCTATTGATATTCTAGTTCAGATAGGAATTATGTTCAACTCTGATGTATTTGAAAAGTATGGATTCTGTTACCCGCTTCAAAACAGTTCTAGGGAGGAGGGAGGGGATGCTGTTTGGGGAAGGGAAGAGAAAAGAGAAGAAATTTCTCATGTAATGTGGTGTCCTGTTTCCAGCCAACTATATTGTAATGTTAGTATTTCGATATCTGCAGAGTATTGTTTTGTAAAGTACGCGTTAATTGAGGAGGCTGAGAGAGCAATAGCAGCTTTGCACAATCAATATACGTTTTCTGAAGTATGTTGATGGAACACTTCATTTTGGTTCTTGTATATACTTTGCTACATGGATTATGGAAATCCTCATTTTTATTATTATTTTTATTTATAGGCTATGGTGCCCATTGTAGAAAGATATGCTGATGGAGCCAGACAACGTCAAGGTATTTCCTCATTTTTTGCATCCTTGAACTTTAGAGCAGTACTTTTGCTTATTTTTGTATTTTTATATGCCTGCCTTAGAAATATTTGCATATCTTCGTTCTCTCCAAAAATTATTTCAACCTTAAGAAAATTTGTTTCTTTACCCTCAAGGCTGAAAGATCGATCAGTCATGAAAGTTAAAGTTACCAAAATTTAATTTTTTGCAGTTCTTATAAAAAGGGGCTTTGCAACGAAATTGCTATATTGAGCATTTGGGTCTTTGCCATATGCTTTAGACTTTTAGAGCTTCTTCATCATATGGTCATTATTTTATGTATAATGCAATAACATGAGTCATTTACCTTTACTCTTCTTCTTCTTTTTACTTCCCTACCTGTTTGTGGGGGACATTCTCTAGGCTTGGAGCATTCAGTGCCACCTGATTCAGGCCTTTCTGGACCAGGTAATACCTTTTTGAGTTGATCATATCTTGCTTAATTAGTGATTGGATGCTCATTTTCCACTTTGTTATCTTTTTTTTCTGGTTACACTCACTAGTTTCCATGCAAAATGATTCAATCATTTCCAGAGCAGGTATCTTCTAACTCTTCTTTTTAAAAGCAGGAGCCTGTCCTTCTGTTATCTGCTTCTTTCTATAGTTGAGGATCTAAGGTTATAAGCCCTGATTTGAATAAGCAGAATAATTTATCTTTCTTGTTCATTTGCCACAGCAAATGTAGGTGAGACTCTGCACAAGCTGTATGTTAATGGCCTGAATAAAGAAGCATCACAAGAGGATATTGAGGAAGTATGCATTCTCTTTGTATTCAATTTCAATTGCTTCAGAAACAAGTGATAGTATAACAGTCTAATGTTAAACGGTGTTGGATAGGCTTAAAAAGTCTTTTGCAGTGAAAGCGTTGTCATCCTTAAAATGGCATATCATTTAATATGATGATAAAATCTCTGTTTCATTTTCAAAATAGATTTTGCTAAAAATTCTTTCCTTTTCCAGATATTTTCTTCCTATGGTGTTGTTGCTGACATTTACATAATGCGTGAAGAATTTAAGCAAAGCTNTTGCTGACATTTACATAATGCGTGATGAATTTAAGCAAAGCTGTGGTTTGTATTTTTTATCTTTTATTCTTTTATCCTGTTACTATGCATTTGCTTTGGATTAAGAATTTTTTGAGTTAGTAATGACTTATTATAATATATTGTGGCCCCCTAGTTTTCAACTTTTACCGTTAAATAATGCATCTCACCCTTGTTATATTATTGACATGACTGCAATTATCACTACCTTTTGGTATATCTTCTCTCTAAATTGTAACCTTTTAAGAAATGGAATCTTCAAGTTATGATTGGCTCATGTTTCCAGACTTCCTTTACTATGCTGTTCCATTTCATCATAATAGTCCTGAGTATCAACTATCTTTTGAGTTTTTCCTGTAGTAGCTTTTGTCGCAGGCACTAAATGTTATCTTGATTGGGATATACCCACTGTGAATTGAATATTAATTCTTCTGAATTTTGAAATAATATAATAATATTTAGTCATGTGTACCAAGCCCTCGTCAGCGAGATCCTCAATGGCACTGTTCTTTTTTGTAGGATGTGGTTTTGTGGGCTTTTCTCGAAAATATATGGTTGTGGCAGCAATCAACGGGTTAAACGGAAACTATGTAATGAAAGTAAACCTGCTTGCTTGATTTTTCTGCTCTTAAATGCTCGTTTTGCATTGTTGATGATTGGATTTACTTGTTTATTGTATCTCCTCAGGGCTGTTACAAGCCATTAGCTGTTCGTTTTGCTGAACCTAAGAAGCCAAAGAATGTAGAGCTCAGGTTGTTTGCTCCTTTCCACTGCAAATTACTATTATCTTTGTCTGAATTCAGAAAGCCTCACAATCTGGAAACTTTGTTGGTGCAATAATGCTATTACATACTGTATAGATGCTTATTGTTCCAGTGGCAGGGAAGTAATTGTTCAAGGGGTTCTCGAACCTTGGAGCACTTTTTAAACAGTTTATTGTATGAGTAACGTGATTTTGGAGGCTTCTATGCAATAGGTAGGTCACTATTACTCTTTGAGCATGATTCTGAAGGTGAAAGAGTCAATAACTCATTACTTGTGTGATGAGTGATGACATTGGTTCTGGTCTTTTGTTGTTTTGATTGCTTTGCATGTCATTTGGACGCTGTCAGCCTGTCAATGGTTAATTATGTTGTCACAGGGTGATTGTGGGTTATGATTAACTGCATCATTTATGTATCCCTTACATTCTTCATTAGCGAAATGCTTAATTAATGTATTACTTATAAGGCATCGATGTTATTAACTATTAAGGCATCGATGCTATTAACTATTAAGACAGACATCTAATCCTGTAGTTTATGTATTACTTACCTATGTTTAAGTGCAGGTACCTTTCAGTATGACAAGTATGTTAGTTGTTTGCTGATTCATTCAAATCCTTGTGGTCTTGGCAAGGGTTGCGCGACTATTATTGTAGTTAAATTTGGGAGTCCCGAGCGATCAAATGGAGCAGCACCGAATGGATTGACAAATTAGGGATATTTTTGATGATTTTTGTATAGTTCAGTTTTTGGGTCTACTTTGTGCAAAACTGAGTCAGTTTTGCTTAAGTAGATCTTAGGATGTAATTATTCTCCTTTTTGTTAATAAAACTGCTTAAATTTTTACCAAAAAAAGATAAATTATTATTGTTATTCATCAATTTAATATAGTATTTGTTATAATAATTTTATTTTTTTTCTTTTCAAAAATCGCTATTAGTATCGTTTTTTGAAAACAAACGATACTAATAGCTATTTTTGTATATTTAAAAAACCGCTATTAGTATCGTTTTTGTAAAAAAAACGATACTAATAGACAGTCTATTTGTATCGTTTTACAAAAACGATACAAATAGGTCATAAAAAACGATACTAATAAGCTATTTTTCTACTAGTGTTTCCGTCGCAAATTTGCGAGGGAATTTTCCGTCGCAAACTTCAACAGTTCCGTCGCAAATTTGGAAATTTGCGACAAAAATATTAGCGACGGACGTTTTGCGACGGAATGTGCTAAGTTTTCGCAAAAATAGCTGTTATCTTGTAGTGGCACAAAATATCATGGGTGCCCATATGGTTAAAATATAAACCCTTATAAGTCGAATTAGGGTGAAAAGGCCTAAAGATGTACGGTAACGGGCTTTTATAGTGTCACAGAAATAGTTGCTTTTCTCTTGTTCTTAAAAGGCCATAACAAGGATAATAGGAATTTATGGGAAGAAACTGATCGTGAGGAGTTGTGTGGTGCTTCATACCACACGGTGAAAAAATAGAATGAAAATAAGACAGGTCCCGGAAGGCCCATCGAGAGGCCTCAATCAAAGGCTATTATCCACTGTTTTGTAAGTTTTTTAGGTCCCGGAAATAATTAGGAAAAAACCCTCCGAGGTGTCCGTATGGTTAAAATATGAACCCAGACTAGTCGATTTAGGGTGAGAAAACCCAAAGATGGACGGTAACGGGTTTTATAGGGTCTCGGAAATATTTGTTTTTCTCTTGTACGAAAAAGGCCATCAGAGGGATGATAACGAGATTTATGGGCCGAAACTAATTGTGGGGAGGCTTCTAGTGGTCCATAGCATGCGGTGAAAAACATGACGAAAATAGGACAATTCCCCGGGAAGGCCCCTCATTAGGCCTTAATCAAAGGCTATTATTCATTGTCTTTTATTTTTTGTTTCCAAAGTCCTGGAAAAAAATTTGACAAAAACCCTCTTGGGTGCTCGTATGGTTAAAGTTTGAACCCAGACCACGTGATTTAATTAAGGTGAAAAGACCTAAATAGGGATGACAACAGGTTTTTGTAAGGTCTCGAAAATTAATGTTACGCTCTTGTTCGGAAAAGGCCATCAAAGGGATGATAAGTGGGATTTTATGTGCCTTAACCGATCGCGGAGAGTCTTGTGGTGGTACATTTCATGCGGTGAAAATACGAGACGAAAATAGGATGGGTCCCATATAGGCTATTATAAACTGTCTTTTGAGTTTCCCAGGTCCTAGAAAAATTAGCTGGTAAAAACCCTCTAAGGCGCCTGAATGGTTAAAATATAAACCCTGATCAGGCGATTTGGAGTGAAATGGCTTTAAGAAGGTCGATAATGGGTTTTAAGAGGGTCCTTGAAATAGTAGGTTTTCCCTTGTTTGGAAAAGGCCATAAGAGGAATGACAATAGGTTTTTAGGGGCCGAGACCTATTGTGCAAAGTCCTATGGTGGTCTAATAACAACATTTTATGAGTTTCAAAACCCTCCAGGGTGCCCATATGGTTTGAATATGAACCCAAACAAGGAAAGTAGGGGTGAAAAGGCCTAAAGAGAGACGATAATAGGTTTTTTTATAACGTCTTAGAAATAGTTGTTTTTCCCTTGTTCGGAAATCCTCAATAAAGGGATAATAATAATTGAAGAACTCAAGATGTAGATGTTGCTGATGTCGGCCACATTTGAAGTACCTTGCGTGCGGCTGTCAACACAACTTCTTTTGGTTGATGCTTGAAGAAGAACTTAAATTAAAATAATAATTATAATAAAAGTATAATTGTATTTAGTAGAATTAGTAAATGGTTGAATGTGTTTAAGGGAGGCTTAGAAAGTTTTTTTTTGTAGTGAGAGAAAATAGAAAGAGAAAGACAGAGGTTTAACACAAATTACGAGAGAATTCCCGCAATCCGAGATGTCTCAGATGGCCGGATAGAGGGACCTATTATTTACAGTGTCAGAGGTCGGAAATCGTGCGACCGGGCAGCGAGACCCCGTATAGATTGTGGAGGGGTCCAAATAAGTGAACGACTGACTTTCGACATAAATTTGGGCATTCTTTCCAAGCAATCAACCTTAAAAATTGGACCTATCACTACGTGGTACACTTTAATCATTGGTCTTTAGGTGGGATCAAATGTTAGTATTTACAAGTCCCGAAAAGGCCCCTCGGTAGGTCTTAATTAAAGGCTATTATCTATTGTTTTTTTTAGGTTTCTACAAAAAAAAAAAGGTTGCCAAACACTTTCAAGGGTGCCCATATGATTAAAATAGGAACTATGTCTTGTTGATTTGGGGTGAAAAGGCCTATTGATGGACGGTAACCGATTTTTATAGGGTCTTGTAAATAGTTATTCTTCTCCTGTTCGGGCAAGGCCATAAGAGGGATGATAACGAGATGTTAGGGGTCAAAACCTACCATGAGGAGTCTTCTAGTGATCCATAGCACACAGTAAAATAACAGGGAGAAAATGGGTCAGGTCCTAGGAAGGTCCCTCGAAAGGTCCCTCTTATGACACTTTAACATCATTTATAGACTATGGATTAAATGTCACAATCCATAAATAGAATGTAGAGTATGTTTTGTGACTTCCAAACATGAGTCTACTAAATTAAAAGTCATATAGATTGGGATAGCTTAGTTGATTAGAGCTTCTCTCCCAATTTCAAGAGATCCAGGCCAATTGTTGAACTGCGTGCCGTTTTGGGATAGCTTAGTTGGTTAGAGCTTCTCTCCCAATTTCAAGAGATCCTGACCAATTGTTGAACTGTGTGCCTGATAAGTTGATACTTTATATGTATTTTACCCCCAATCCCGAGTGATTTTTAGCTCTAATACGGCTCTTTTGAGCCATTTCTACTAACGTACTTTTGCTATTTCGAGTGTTTGTTGTGCTTTTTATTAGATTTTACAGGAATCGATGATTTATCGTTGTTTTTTGAGCCTTTTGAAGCACTTGAAGAAGTTAGTGAAGACTTGAAGTCATTTGGGAAGCTTAACTGAAGATTAGAAGTGCTAAAACGAAGAATTAAAGAAGTAATTAAGGAAGAACGAGCAAAAACCGAGAAACGAGCCAAGGCGAAGCCACATGCCCAGGTCGAAGCCATCCGCCCGGGTAAGGGCTGCTCGCCCGGCCCCGGACCCCTACGGGCGGGTGGCTCTGAAGGCTAATTTCCACGTGTTTTCCCTTGTTTAGCCTAAGTACTTAATGTTTAATCCTCTAATTTTGTCAGGAACGCCTCTTTTACTTTAGAACCCTAGTTTTACTCTAAAATTCTTTCAAAGTGTAGAATTCCTTTCAATCTTTCAATCAATAATATTCAGATTTTATTTCAATCTCAATTCTTGTTCTTAATTAATGCTTATTATTATTTTCAATTTATGTTCTTAGTTCTAGTAGTTTTTTGTTTAGATTTAATTTCTTGATTATTGTTGGTTTTGTTTAGTTTAATCATGTTTAGGATTTTAATTGCTTTTATTGATTTAGTTTTTGTTCTTTCAATTATGAGTGAGTAGTTCCTTTTCTAGGACTAGGGGATCCATGGATTAATTGGTGATGTTTTGCTCATAAATATTAGTTTAACTATTAATGTGCTTGAATTCCTATTTGTCAATTGCTATTGCTTTCAATTAAATATTGGCCAGGTTTAGTTGTTAGTTTGATATTGTTGAAATCGATACTGAGAGGTAAGATTACCACAATTAGATCATAAGGACAATAGGCAAAACGAGACTAAGTGAGCAAGAGCCATTAGAGGAGTTTTGAAGGGGGCTAGATTCGAGAAAATTAGTGGACCTTAATTCAAGGAAATAGATAATCTAATTATTTATGTGTGTGCAATTCGTTGGTTAATCTGTGGTGAACCGATGTCCTAGGTTTAGTCATTAATTTCATTCCTTAATCAATTTAGCTCTAATTATAGTTAATTTCTTGATCACAATTGTCACTCAAAGGCCCTTTGCACAGTCTAGACTTTTTAGAATTAATAGGTTTAATTGCTTCCTTGTGGATTCGATCCCTACTTCCCTAGCTATATTAGTTAGAGTGGTTAGGTTTATTTTTGATAGGTGTGCGATAGCCTCATCAGTGCCATCATAGTCAAAGACAACAGGAACACTAGTCTTGATGTTCGTGACGAGAGTTGCAGGATGAAGTTTGGAGTTGTCAGCCATAGAGGAAAAGAAGAAGAGGGGAAGCGGAAGCAAAGAGGCGAGTAGGTCAAGGAAGGAAACATAATCTGATACCATGTGAGAAGTGAATTTCCTACCTCTATATTCCATGACTAATGATAAATATATACAAGGCTAACTAGGGTACACGGATAAACCTTATAATTTACAAAATAATTAATTTACATAATAAATATGCTTAGTTATCAATTTATTCACGCCCTTATAACTTCTTAACACCTAAATATATATATATATATATAGAGAGAGAGAGAGAGAGAGCAAAGATCCACTAAAAACCTTAAGTTTGCTAAAAACCGTGAAAACCACAAAAAAGGGGTACATATAAGATTTAAAGCGGTACATATTAAGATTAAAGTGATATAGGTACATTTACAACAATTTTTTTATTATTTATGAAAATGTCATCAGTGAAGTATGTGTACCCTTTATACCTCTATTGTACCCTTTTTTTATGGTTTTCACGGTGAAAACAGTTTTCACATGATCCTCTTTCTATATATATATTTGCAACAAAAAAAAAACAGAGATTTGGGATAAAAAAGAATTTAGCTAGTCTAGAGCTTTAATAACGGGAGTGTTTTGTTTTGGAAAGCATTGGAGGAATGTTTTGGCTGTTTGAGGATGTAATTGTGAATCTTTTATGTAATCCGAGAGCTTGTTGGCTATACTTGCTAGTTACTACCATCATTACTATAAAAATGTCATACACTGCTATTTACTACACGATAAAAGTAGGTATGAGTTGTTTATTAAGCAATTGAATTAAGCAACGAATATTATCAACTAATTAAACGCATCACCCAATACCGTATGCTAATTAACCCTTACTCCCTTTGTCTCAATTTACTTCCTAAATTAGTTATTTGACACTATTCAATTCCATTCTTTGACTTTCTTGAATTTTATAATCATAAGAAAAAAATTTAGTCACATGAGATTTTATAATTTTTTTTGTAAGCATAATCATAGATACGTTTATAGTTGCATCTTAAAAGTCGTAAAAAAGAAAGTGTAGAAGTAAATTGAGAATGATTGAGTATTGTCTTTGTTTCTAACAAATTGTTACTTATTTTTGTATTGGGTTGTTTCTTAAATCATTATACTCCCTTCATCCTAAAATACTTGTTGCATTAGCATTTGTATCGTGTTTTAATTTAAGAGAAATAAAATATATAGGGATTAATACTCTACGGAATAAATAAGCGAAAAGGTAGGGCATAAATGACAAGAAAGCAAAAATAAGGATGAAGTAGGAAAAAAATAGGTCAAAAGATGATGAAATAAGAATAAAGTTGTAATAGTACATCTGTACTTGAGGACCACAATCTTAATAAGTAAATGTAACAAGTAAATCTAGACATCTATTTAAAGTATATTACTACCTCCGTTTCACATTAATTGCAAAGATTAGACATTTTTCTTCTATACTTTATGTTAAATCGTTGCAAATAATGTGAAACGGATATAGTAAGTAATTTGAGAAGGACGGAGTATTTCCCTTTTAAGCCGTGGGTTGCCAACATTCTTAAGTCATGTCCTTTTTTTAAGTAGTGGGTTGAACTAAATTGAATTGAATAAAGTTAAACTGAATATAATTGAAATTAAATAATGTGAGATGAAGTTAAATATTTATAACAGTAAAAATGAATTGAAATGAATTAAAAAAAATGAAGTTAATTTAAATCAAACATAAATAAATAGAGATGAATTGAAATAAAGTGAAACTCCAGCTTTGCATAATACATATACAAAGTACACCAGTATCTCTGTAGCTATAGTCTTATAGATTCAAGATTTTTGGTTGCATAAAACATGGAATGTAGATATGTAATGGTAAGAACAGCAAGGAGGCAAAGCCTAAGAGTATAAGTAGGTTGCGTGAAAATTGAAAAAGCTACTTACATAGCCATATTTTAATAATCAAATATTCAAATCCTTGTATTCAGCAAAGGAAACCAAACATTATTGGAGGTTTGTATGAAATGAAAGTTTTATCTAAAGTTGTATGATTTGATAAATATACTTTTCTTTTCTTACACAATCAATCAACCAATGGATGCACCAAACATAGCTAGCTTGAAATATCTTTTCATAGCTATTAAATCAACGAATAATTATTGAGTTAGCTATAAACCTAGTTTCATTCCTAGTTCCTACTACATGTGCAAGACAATAACACGAGTGCCAATATTTACATGGCTAGCTACACACTAAAGTTCAATTATTGGTGAAAATCACAAAAGAAGAGGACAATCATTTAATTTAATTACACCTTTTATTATTATTTGTTTCTTAGAAGCATTGTACTTTAATTTTTATTTATGTTTTATGGCTATCAATAGTTGCTTAAAAAACTGATAATTTGCCATTGAAACTAACAACATAACTTAGTGCGGAAATCCTAACTTTATCAATGTTATAAATAAAATAAATTTATCAATATGATAAATTTAAAACCCCTTATAACTACATTAAACAATATCGCCTAAATAAATCTTGCCCCTTTCTCCATCATCATCATCGGTCAACTGCAACCAACTCTTCATCCACAAGTATTGTTTTTGGTATAAATTCGTTATTGAGAAAGAATGAAGTGAGAACTGAGAAACACACTTAGGGTCTACAAAGAGAGGGAGCACGTGATAGGGAGGATTGAGGCCGGTTGCACAATTGTCGTAAATGTAACTGAAATAAGGTAATCAGTGAAGATTTAACTAAATTGAAAATGGACTAATAACTGAACAGGTGAACTTGATATAGAGCTGTCAAAATTGAACCCGGTCCGTAAACAGTGGGTCTTGGAGCAATTTTTACGACCTACAGCCTATTTTGACCCGCTAAATTCAAGCCCGTTAAATCTAAACCCATAGTGAGTTAAACCCGACCCGTTTTAACCCGTTAAACTCAATTCTTTTCTTTTTCACATTCTTCAACCCTAAACACTTAGGGCCTGTTTACTTCAGCTGAAAATAGTTAAACTGAATTGAACTGAAAGTTTTTTATGAAAGATTAATGAATAGCAAAATAAGAGAAGAGCTGAACTGAACGGATTTTAAGCTGAAGTAAACAGGCCCTTAATATTTAGTAGCTTGTTCTCCTTTGCTTTCTTTTCACATCCTCAAATACTCACTGCTAATAAGTTTGAATAATTGAATCTTTCATCCAAAAAATTAATTATATAAAAATATTAAGTTTGAACGATTGGTAATACACCCCAGCTGTCGAGGTTCGATAGAAAGGGGATCTTCTCCTTTTGGAAGATTGTTTCATCATTTTCATCTCTCGCCCCTCAATAAGAAGTTAATTTTCAAGCTTTTCTTTTATAAACTTGATAATGTACAAACTGTACACCTTTGAGTGTTAAATATAATAAGACTAAATATTTTTGAATTTATGTAAATGTGTAGTGAGGAAAATTTGGGTTGACTTTGAGTGTTCACCGACAAATTACATTCAATATTTGTTTTTTTATGTAATTTTTTTCGTTAAAAAGGCTTTTCAAGTCATTTATTTAACTTAAATAGAAATGTCATCTAACCTGCTGGGTCATAGACAATACACTATCAACCTGAACCCACTACGATCCGAACACGTTGCGACTCTAGCCCGATAACAAAAGCCACGACCCTAACCAACCCGACATGTTGGATAGGTCTAACTAGATAGGTTATGATAACTGATATAGACTAAACTGAAATCAATTGCATCAAACTGAAGACTGAATTTAATATAGATTGAATTTAAATTTTTTAATTCAAATTGAGTTAATTAATCCAAAATTGATACTCTGTATAACTAACATAAGTTGATTTGGCACAAATTTAGTGTGGATTGAATTTTCCGCCAAAATTCTAGTGAAAAAATTATTTCCCTCTCTAATTTAAAAAACAATGATAAATCTTAAACAAACTGAGGAATAAATCGAGGGTATTTTCGTCTTTTTAGTTTTTAAGCAAAGATATTACCCAATTATCGCCCTACAATTTTCATGCTTTTTGACAGAAAAACTAAAGTGACGAAAAAACCCTTGATTTATTCATCAATCTGTTTGGAATATCAAACTTCTTATTTAAAGTGAAAATTATACTTCCCTCTAAAATATTACTAAAATTTAATTTGTAAATTGAATTAAATTAAAATTATGACTATCAAAACCAATTAAACAACATTGTTTTTACTATTCAACTGATTGGGTAAAATATGAAATCAATTGAACTGTAGGTTTAGGAATTAATTGAAATCGGAACTGAATTGAAGATAAAGAAAAATTAATTGAAATGAACTAAAATTAACTGTATTGAAACAAATTGAATTGTTTGGATAAATCCAAAACCTTTGACAACATTTGTTTCAATGGATTGTATAGAAAGACAAACTAAGCCCGTTGAAGCTGTACATGTACATGTAATATACTTCTACTTATACATAAGGAACACCGCCCCTAATTTCGTCTATTATTTACATCTTTGACCTTTGTTAACCAATTTAGTTTCTCACATTTATTAATTGAGAAACCCTTGAACAAAACCATTTCTTTTCTGAAACGCTATTCATTGCCCGCAAAAAAATTACTATCGCCCGTATTTTGCCGCTTTTTTCCAACTTTGCCCTTCTTCATTTCCAGCTTCATTTTGCCACTTTCTCTCACTAAAAATACTCCCACCACCAGACTTTCCTCTTATCGTCGCCAGGTTTGCACGAGGACATCGGCAACCGTCGGACTTGTCGGAGATGGTAAGTTCGTACTTGTCTTTTGTTAAGGTTTTTGACACTTGCGTCTGAGGTGGGCAAAGGTGTCAAAAATAGTATAAAAATTGTTTAAAATAGTGAGACTTGTGCCTTTACGAGACCCAGTGGTAAAAAAAACTTTAAAAAATTACGACTTGCGCCTTATTGAGACGCAGATGTCAAAAAAAATTTCCTAAAAACTAGTAACTTCGCCTTGCAGAGACGAACTTGTCAAATTGCAATTTTTAAAAAATAAAAAAACATCCCTGCGTCTGGTGTGGACGAAGGGTCAGTGAGACCTTCGTCTGAGTTAGGCGAGGGTCTCACCCACCCTTCGTCCACAGCAGACGCATATGTCAATGATATAATTTTTTTTTTGTTTTTGGTAATTCATTGAGACTTGGTTTGGGCCTTCGTCTGATGTGAACGAAGGATTAGTGAGACCCTCGTCTCAGTTAGGCGAGTGTCTCACCAATCCTTCGCCCACAACAGACGCAGGTTTCGATTTTTTTTGGTTGTTTTTGGTAACTTTATTTATATTAGTTAAGGATTTCGTGAATTAATTAGATTATTATGATTTGTAATTAATTAAGTATTGTTATTAATATTAATTAATTAAATTATTCTGAATTATTATGAATCAAATTAAATAATTATGACTTATTAAGTATTGTCATTAATTAATTCATTTAGAATTATTCTTGTTGTTTATATGCTGTAGTATTGATAAATCTTGACAATTTATTTGGTTTTAATTAAATAAGTAATTATTGATAGTTAAGGAAAAGCTTAAATTAAATTTTAGGTTGATTGTTATAATTATTTAAGCTCTAAATTTTGTATAATTTTATGAATTAATTAAGTTATTAACTTTGGAGGAACGTGATTTCGGGGGTGATAGCGTGGATTATAACCATCATTTTATTCGAGAAGAAGGATTTGAGGATCGTGATGCTTTAGTTGATTGGCTCTGAGGTGTGTCAGTGCCTCTTGGGTTCTTTTTGACGATCGCGAGTACAAAGCCGTGGGATGGTGGGTTAAGAAACACATAATTGAAGTGTGACAGATATAAGACCGATATGGTTCGGGATTTAGAGAATGCGCAACGTCATCATACAAAGCAAAAAGGTATAAGATATCGTTTTTGTATTAAAGCGACTACTACGGGTGATTTGTGGTTTGTTAGGACAATGCCGAACCGGGGAAAGCACAATCATGCACTACAAGAAAATCCATTTATTGCAACGACAAAAAATGATCGTTGCAATACATTAGTTTTAGCAACCATAAGCTAAAGTCGTTGCAAATGTTGTTGCAAAATATCGAAAATTTCCAACAAAAAAAACGCGAGGGTTGAAAAAATTTTGGTCAGCTAATGGCAACAAAAGAAGTCGTTGCTAAAACATTTCAGCGGAGTACAGCAACACTAAATATTGTTACTAAAGATGAGCAGTACTTTTAGCAACAATGAATATCGTTGCAAAAAATAAGTGTATAGTATAGCAACGACTTGTCGTAGCAAAATATATATGGTACTAATATACACCCTTCAAATTTCTTATACGTATACCTAAAAGTAATACCTCAAAGTTATCAACTTATCTCCTCAAACACTCAAAACCCACCGCCCAAATTTATCCCCTTTCCTCCAATATTTTCACCATTCAGCCACCTGCACTCACGTCCACCTTCGCCCACCGGCCGTCCATCACCCTACCTTCAGCCCCATTCGCCCAGCAACACTGAAGACCACCATCACCCTCACCTCACTCAAATCGCACAACAGCAGCCTCTCACGACCTCTTGGCGGCTTCGCCCGCCGGCCCACCTTCACCCCACCTTTAGCCACCTTCGCCCAGCAACACCGAAGAACACCATCAACCTCACCTCACTCAATTCGCACAACAGCAGCGCACGACTCTTCACCCAACCTCGCCCAACAGCATGACAACGACCACCTACAGCAGCACCGTCGCCCTCAACTCGTTCAATTCGCCCAACAACACGACTCTACACCGAAGACCGCCTGTAGCAGCCTCGCCCTAGATCATCTCACAATATTAAGGGTAATTAAGTTATTTAATTCGTTTAATTTTCAATTTTTTGGTTTATAATTTGTTGTTGGTGAATCGAAATTGAAATTTACATATTTTTTTTTTGGTTTATAATTTGATTTGGAAATTCGTTATTATTGGTTTATAAGTTTTATTATGAAATTGATACTATACAGAAAAACAAAGAAGAGAAAATGTTGGTAACAAAACGTCAAAATTTTCCTTGGCTTTTACTTCTTAGTCTGATGTTTAAATGTCCAACTATTTGTTAACCCTAATTTTGCCTAGCTTAAACATAGATTACTTCTAGTAATCACTTCTGTAATGTTGTATATGCATCTTTGTCTATAAAGTTTGCTCAAGTTACACTGTTGAGTATGCACCACCATGTGAGCTTGTATTATAGATGAGCACCTAATTTTACAGTTATTGCTTGCGTAAGGCTACTTCTCAATGACAATAATAAGCATTCTTTTTTTGACAAGTTCAAAGTTGTTGCTATATTACTCGCGTGGGAGAGATATTTGAAAGTTTGAAACTACATTTACGTCAAATTGCCTTTTGTCTTATATAATATTGAAATGTGGTGTTCATTATGGCTTGCATTCTAAAGATTTTATCTACCTTGTTTTCACTTATCTTTCCAATTTTTGCAAATGATGCAATTTTTTCGGGGCGATAGTTTATGTCTCATTTTTTCTTACCAAAATAGTTGTGAGTTTCACCTTAGGGCCCAGGTTAAAGCCTACAGAGTACAGATCGACCTTTATAAGCTTCATGAATCACTGAAACATGGTTACCTGTCATTGTTGTACTGATGCCACAACTTTTACTGAATTGTCTTTTAAATGTAAATTTGAAATGATACATTGTATACCTTTTAATTCAGGATGGAAAGGCTAAATGTAAGAAATTTAGCTTGTCTGGATAAATTGGTGGGAACCTTAGTGTCCATTGCTGGAGCATTTGTTGTGACTCTGTGTGAAGATCCACCACTTCTAAATAGGCATGTGACGTTGCACACTCTTCAGCTTAATCTTGTTGGAGAACAAACAAAGTGGATTCTTGGTGGCTTCCTTCTTGGTGTTGGTTGTGTCATGTGGGTCATCATACAAATATGTCAATAATACCTTCTGAATACAATAGTCTGTATGAAGGGCTGACGGCTTGTTGATACATATTTTTTACAGGCAGTAATTCTCAAGAAATACCCAGCATAACTTGTAGTTGTATCGTTTTACTTCTTCTTTGTTGCTATTCAATCTAGATTAGTCACCTTAATTTTAGAAAGACATCTAAGAGCTTGGAGCCTAAAGCCTGTATTGAGGTTGCTTGCAATTCTTTACTCGGTACGCTATGAGATTTTCTGATAATTGTCCTACTAATTTTCTAAAGAACTAATGTATTTTCAATAACTGCTTTGTGGCACTGCATCCTACTTGTTTATCTATTATAATTAGATGTGTCATAAAGTATTTTACTGTAGCCCTTATTCCATTATTATTGTTTCTTCTCATGTGAGTTTCTAGTGTTATTATACTGCTTGTGGTTTTGTCAATGGTGAGCGACTTACGTTTGGGATTGTGGATTGCACATGAATGATAGTGGATAATCTTTATTTCAGGTTATCGAGATGTAATTTGGAGTTGATAGTGTATTACACATGAATGATTGTGGTTTTCCTTGTAGTTGAAAATAAATGTGATAAGGCTTGCTGATGGGATTTGCATGAATATTGAACAGAATGATTGTGGACTAAAAATTTTCAGGTTTTGGAGATGTCATTTGGAGTTGTAAACAGGTTTTGAAACCATTCATATGGTGGCTTAGTTCAAAATACAAAGGAGACTCCGCCGAAATTTATGCTCCACTTATTGATAGTATCTTTTATTTTTAAAAATTATCTTATGCATTCTCTTACTTATGAATTAACTCTTACCATTCTAATACATGCAGGGTTAACAACATTGTGATCGCATTTTGTTATGAAGACGTTGAAGGTTGCTAATTGTATGCGTAGCGCTTTTGGGTAGTAACATTGCTATAACTTTTTCTATCGATAGGAAAGTGAGAAAATTCTAACATTAATTGACATAATGTATGTTTTGGACTCTTTATGTAATGATCACATATTTTTGGTTTGGGATTTACATATTATAAATATATATATATATATATATATANATATATATATATATATATGTTTTATTTGAAATTCTACTTTTGGAAGTGGTTGGATTATGTGCAACCAAAATATATATTTCCGCAATATATTTAGTAACGACAAAAGTTGTTGCAAAAGACAAGTGCCATTACAAATGAGAACATTTTGCAACATCAAAGTCTTTGCAAAAAGAAAACTGGCAAGAAAAAGATAACTTTTGCAACGGAAACTGTCGTTGCTAATCAAGATATATTGCAACAACTATTGTTGTTGCGTAAGACCGTATATATGTCGTTGCAATAAATTGGGATATAGGTGTTTTTTGCAACGACATTTTAATAGCAACGACAAAAGTCGTTGCAAAAACAGCGTTTTTTTGGCAACGGAAAAAGTCATTGCCAATGCTTTCGCTACAGCTATACCCGCAACGACCTTGCAACGACAAAAGTTGTTGCTAAAGCTATTTACAGCAACGACTTTGGATCTTGTAGTGATGAGTTGATGGTGTATCCGCAGGGCCATCGACAAATTAGTGGCCTTAGTCCAGAAGCTAAGATGATGGTTGCTGCTATGTCTGATGCGCATGCTAAAACGGCGCAAGTGCTGAGAGCGATTCAGTTCCAATTTCCACAGCTTAACCCCAACAAATGACATATTGACAACTGTAAACAGTGGTTGAAGAAGAAAAAATTAGAAGGTCGGAATGTAGCCGAACAGTTCCTTTCATATGCTGTAAGGTACAAGTACTTGTTCTCCCTTGACTCGGATGACTCTAGAAAACTAATTCGTACATTTGTTGCTCATCTAGATTCTGTTAACTTCTTGCGGACATACCCTCATGTTTTACTATTGGATTCGATGTGCAAGACAAACCAGCACAAATATCCATTGGTAGAGCTTATTCGGGTTACATCAACGAACCTCACTTTTCTTGTTGGTTGAGCATTGTTGAGAAATGAAGCCGAGCCATATTACAGGTGGTTCCTTCAGGAGGTGAGCACGTTGATTGGTTCTAGAGTCATACCGAGAGCTATTGTTAGTGATCGGGAGCTATCATTGACAAAGCCGATCGCTAACATATTCCCAGAGTCCGGACATGTTCTTTGTATTTGGCATATTAATCGGGATGTGCAAAATTGGGTTATCAAAAGATCTCGGACTAGGGTAACGGGGAGCCAATTTATGCGAAGAGATTGGTATAAATTGGTGCATTCGACTACCGAGGTAGAGTATTCGTTGAATCTTCAGTTGTTGTTGGATAACTGGTATTGGGTCTGCGAGAAGGATCTGCAACACGCTTGGAGAAGACATTTGGATCCACTTGACACAATAGATATTCAGGACTATCTGCAGACAACCTGGCTTCTGTATAAGGAGAAGTTCGTAAAAGCGTGGACGAATCACATTTGTCACTTTGGCAATGTGACCAACTGTCGTACCGAGAGTCAACATTCATACATAAAAGACTGGGTGAACAGTTCAACTTCGGCAGTTGATACATTGTTTGAGAAGGTTCATGCTGGAATTGAAATTCAGATAATCAAGATTAAGAACTCCCTTAAAATTTGCAGGCGAAAAGTCGACGCCGAGCATACTATTTCTCTTCCACATGTACATTTGGTTGGTAAGATTTCCAACTACTGTTTGGAACTAATAGCAAAGGAGGTGAGGAAGATACATGCATGGTACTTTAATATGGATCGTTGCGATTGTGTCATCAGCCGTACTCATGGACTATCGTGCGCGTGCAGCATTTAGCATCGACTTTTGCTGGATCAACCGGTTTACATCGATGACGTTGACCCATTTTGGAGAATATTGGTTATCGGAAATGGTGCGGACATGAAATATTTTTTGGAGGAGGCGGAACAAAACAGACAGTATTTTTGGGCTTTAGTGGACGAGGTTGATGCTAGTGACCCAGCTGTCATTCGTTCTATTTCTCGTATTGTCCACAATCAACTCCATCTCCATACGGATCCTTCCGATCCAATTCTAAACCCTGACACTGTCGTTAACACTAGAGGGAGGCCACGAGGAGGATCATCTACTTGACGGTTTCCGAGGTCATGGGAGCGAGGTAGAAGGAGCAGTCAATTAGAGGTGGTCGTTCTAGTTCTCAATCAAGGGATCCATCATCATCTCGAGACCCCCCTTCATCGAGAGGGACCACTGGTACATTAACTTATAATTTTATTATGTTTGTTATTTTCTTGATACTATTATTGCCATTATAGTAATGTTGCAGTTCTAATACTAACGTTATTCCTTCACTTTTGCAGGGGCAAATTGCAGTGTTGCTGACTTTGGGTATCGTGATAAAATATCAGGGTGTATATTGTCATGCCTCGACAGTTTGCTCGATGTACGGAGTGACAGAAAGTGCGATTTTCGATGCGTGGCAGATGCATTCTTCGGAAGCGAGGAAATGTGGGATTTTGTTCGGCGTGCACTTGTCCATGACTTACTAGCCAACTCTTATATGTACATGGGTATATACGGTGACGAAATGATTGGACAAGCTGTAAATCGTATTGAGTAGGAAGGTGGTTGTTGTGGTGAAGAACATTACATGGACGTTGCGGCTGACTTGTTCCCAATAGCTACCAACTACAGGTGTGCTATCATGTGCTTCTGTGTAAATCCAAACAACTTTGACCCGAATTGGTCTGTTACTGTGTTGCCATTGACAACAGGTGGTTGTCACCCCCGGCTAGTTATGGAGTTGACTATTGCACATTTGGGTACCTATAGACACTACATACGGCTACACCTACGTCCTGGGTTCCCCGTCCCCCCAATTTCACCAATGTGGTTTACACATCGAGACAACTCGGTTCGCATATGCTTCAAGGAGAGCTTTATGGGATACATTAACCAACTTTCGTACAAATCCAGAATATGCTAACTTAGATTAGATGTAGTATCATGTAATAACAATTTTGTATATTAATGGTTTTTACTACTATGTCAAGTTGGAGTTGTTGCAGTATCATGTATGGTGACAATAACGTCAGAAAAATATGAGAGTAGAAAAAAAGACAAATCATAAGTGATGACAATAACAAAACACAAATCAAATTAAAACAAACGAACACCAACGATAAAACAAACATCTACATTTAGAGACTCAAAAAACATCAATAACAAACTAACACCGACTAATACATAAGTAATAACAAGTAAGATTGTCTTCCAGAACTAATTGCCCTCCTCCTCATCATCACCAACACCCTCTGAACTATCGCTCTGGTCCTGTAACCCTGGAGTAAGTGCTTGGTGCCATCTTCCAATCAACTCCTCAGCATCAGCACATGCTCGTAAGAAATCCGAGTGTTGAAAATGCTGCCGATGACTGCTCATGTCAGTAATAGCACCCATCCATAGGTTGGCCCACTATGCATAAACAGAAAACGAAATATGAGATTTGAACACTACAAGAAAATTGAATTTGGGCAACGAAAAAATTCGACGCCCAAACACTGATTTTCGTCGCCCAAGGGATTCGGCAACGAGTTAAAACTCGTCGTGGGGTCGACGCCCAAGGCTCGACGCCCAATGGGTTTTGGGCGACGAAAATTGAAGTCGTTGCACAAAGTATGTTTTGTGCTACCAATTCTTTAGTAGCTTAAACTCTATTACTTTGGTTGCCCAAATAATTTTGTGCAACAACTCTTATCGTTGCCCTTAGGCTAAGCTGTTTGTGCAATGAATTGATTTAGTTGCCTATTGCTCTTTTTGTGCCACGAAAATATGTGATGCCCATATCGTTATATTTTTGTGCAACGAATATTTCGTCGCCCAAAGGTCCTAAACTTTTTTTGCACCAAAATTAATATGGTTGCCTATGTTGTTTTGTGCAACGATTTAATCACCTTATAGACGACAATAGATGCTTCGACAACGTAAAATATAATCATGAATATGAGCACAATATGCTCCTAGCCAAGATAATTCATTGGATGAAGCCTGTCGAGGAAATTACCATACATTCCAATAATAATACTAGTGAAAGCTCAATGACATTAGATTTGATCATTAAAGCATAAATCGATCAACTGATATCAAGAAAAAGTTTAAGTGTCACAATGACTTTGTCGAGCAAATACAACCAAGAGCTATTTGATTTTGCGAATACAAATTAGGAAAACATATATAACTAACTAATATTAGAAGTCTTAACCTAGTTACAATTGGTTCTTGTGGACGTTGCGCTGCACATATATAATTCATCCATTCTAATAGTCAATCTCCACTATATCTAGCCATGACCTTTCCATTCCTACTTGCCCTATCTAGATCACATAAATATATATATCTACAACAGAGAGCCAAAATTGTATAAAAAAACCAAACCTAAGGTCATAGCCACAATTCCTCGAAATTCGTTCACCATAAAGAGAGACAACTACTAAATATTAATGATGTACAAAGTGCATAACATGATGCTAGTTACCATTCATCATACTCCATTAGCCAAAACAAGATACCACAAATTGACAATTATTATCCTCAACATACCTGATGAATTGATCTCAGGCAGTTCTCAAAAATTACCTCCTATTGTTTTCCTACAAATTTAATTACCTAACAAACTTGATAAACTAAATATCAACTAAACATAGATAACCACAAATTGATTAATGTCAAACATAAACCCTGAATTTCCTAGATAGTCATGCTGTTTAACATTCTCTCTTCTCTCTCCCGCTCCCCCTATTAAATTACAACACCTACTTAAATAACCTGTACATAAACCTTTTTAGCGCTTCATAATCTTTTTCGGCACCAGGTTCCCAGCCACTTCCTTTATGCCTAATACACACAATTTATTCATATTGTGACATTATAAATTTGGTAATAGTAAAGCATATAACAACAACTTTGTAATTGCTTTATGCATGAAACAGATAACCTATAACTATACACAGACGCCAAATATAAAAACGACAAAGAGTTTACTTTTTAGTCTTCTCAAATAACTTAAGGTACAAAGGATCCTCTTGAGTTTCAAGCGCATCATTGATCCTTCAACCTCTTGAGATGGCTGAGTAGGTGGCTCATAAGCGTGCATGTCAAAGAGAAGTACTAATCATAAGTACGTATCGAAAGTACCAACCAAACAAGATTAAGCTAGCCAACCAGCCACCAAACAACACCAACAACCACCTAATCAACACACCAGACCACAACCAGCACAATAGAAACAAAACACTACATGCTGTAGTGAACCTGATTCACCTAGTGGAACAGACCTGAACCAAATGACTGCAAGAAGTTTACACCTGCAACCACCCCAAACCAAACCGCTAGCCAACCTGCCAAGCAACCAGAACTCAACCACACCCTAACCAACTCCCAAACTACAATCAGCACAGCAGAAACAAAAAACCACACAAAACTCAGTGGATGTAATAAAGAGTTGTATGAATAATTTCATTTTCTTTTCTTTGTGATGAGAGAAAGAAGCATATATATGATAAAAACCAACATTAAAAAATTATTAAGAAAACTGACAGTAAGTAAATCTCAGCAACAAAAAACTCATACCAAGTCTGGAAATCTCTGCATGAGACCGTGAACCATTTGCGGAAGTTTCAATTTGCTTAAGCTTATATTTGTGTTACTTTACTGATAGCTAATACAAATCACATAAAAATACAATAAAAAGTCATATTATTATGTTTTAAATTTTTTGTTATTATTTACATGATGTAATCTTTTTAGTTGTTCGAACATTACCTTTGGCTGTTCATCATTCCATCCTCACAACCAACCAATTCCATTTTTCCGCCTCATATTGTCTGGTTTACTGCTTATGCTTCAGTGACTGACTTATTCCTGAAGTGTTGTTCCTTAAGCCTGAATCTCCAATTTTATATAACATAGAGCACTGGAAACTCAATGCTTCAATGACACAGCACCACCAACCTTTTCAGGTAAATCATATTTGCCCTGACAAAATGAATTCAATTCTCATGATAGTATTTATAGTTAGGAAATCATATTAAGCAACTTTTCTTTTTGGAAATAAAGTTGCGTTATAATTGTCAATAAAAAAAATAAACTTACCATGATCTTGTCATAAGTTGGTATTTTTTAGCTTTATTCATCTTTGCCCAATTCCTGTCATGATGTAAAGTAAAAAAAAAATGGATTACAATGTACGAGGTTTAGTATGAGTATCTATATCAAAAAAGATATAACCAAGATCTAGGGGACAAAACTCTTTCACCCATTGCTGCAATCACATATAAATTCATCTGCCTTTTCCCCCACCCACGCCGAAGCTCATCCATGAAATTGATCTTGATCTTTCTTGCAGAATCTGAATTCCATATCCGCGAGGCATATTTCTACCTCTTGTGGCCCACGCCTCTTTCTTTTGATATTTGAGGCAAAGTTCAGCTTGTTGAAGTCGCGTTTCTCTCGATATGTCAGCCTAGGTTGCTGGTCATTTGCATTCTGACTCCTCCATCTGCATTGTTATTCTGCCTCATTTCTATTAAGCTGTTCCTCACCTCCATTTGTAAGTGAATTCAGTTGTTCATTTGCATTCTGTTGCAGCCCATTTGCATTCTATTGCTGCCTTGTACTCGACTCAATGCTAGATTGAGGAGCCTTGTCCTATAATTGTTCTTGTAGCATAATGTTAGTAATGATCACTATATCATCACTTTTCTTCAGTTTCCAAAAACAATTATAAAACCAAAGACAACAAATAATTCGTGTATATTGCGAAAGAAGAACCAAAATAAAATCCCAACATACAATTAAATGCAAACCAATGTCAAAAATTTATAACTAAACTAAAGTACTTAATTCACACAATAATGTTATCACAAACTAATCTGATTGTGTATCAAGAGTTATCACTTTCACTTCTTCATCTTCAAGATTGTCATTAGACTCCATCCATGCTAGACTCCGTATCAACTCTTCTTCATCCTCTCGTCACTCTCTCTCCTCTACCTCATCATCATTAGCAGCCTCTAAGACGACATTAGCATCAACCAATTCTGGTTCAATGTCTTCTCTACTAGAGTGATTTCTCATCACTTGTACCAATCATTTGTATCAAGTTAGTTGCCCCTTCGTCCTAGTATTCCATACTTCTTCATCTTGTTCAGTTTCTTCATCGTTTGGGAAATCAAAAAAGTTGCGTGGATTCACTTTGATGACAAATTTCCAATGTCTATCGTGTGAGACGCAACATATAAAAACCTGTTCAATCTGAGAAGCTAAAGCAAAAGCTCATTGTTTGCAATCGAGAGAAATTGACAAGTATACATCCAAGTTGTCCTTTCTTATCCTCTCTCTTCATTGAACACATCAAACCATTTACATGGAACAATACCTCTAGGACTTGTTCTATTTTTAAAGCACATACTATCTAGGCGAGACCTCTTCTAGTACTCGTAAAAGTCCCTCCCTCCACTCTCTGCATCCCCTCTAAACAATAACGCCACTATTTGGGTTTTTCGGTGGTCGTTGCCGCTTTTCGTGTGAAATTGAACCCATTATAACAAACCATCAAATGTCACAACACACTTCATGGTCTCGTGCTAAGCACAATAGTTCTTCTGTTACTTCTAGCTCTCAACATCCAAAGTTGTTCAATCTATTTTAAAAAGATCATAAGAAAGAAAAAAATGATTTATTTTAAATTTTTTTTTCTACATATAAAAAAATTATAAGCAACAGTTTTCACTCACTCTATTCTCAAACCACTTGCAAAGTTAATATCTTCATGCCCATTATGTTTTCATATTCCCTGACTCTGAAATGAAAGTTATAAATTGTTAGTTCCAATTCATTCACGTTGTTCTACTCCTACTAGTTTAGTCAGAAAGGATACACTCAAGAAGGTTTGTGCTTCTTCACAGTTTTGCAAAACATACAATTGAGCTTTCCTCCATCTTCAATACTCAATTGTTTTATATTTGGCTTTCCCTAGTGGCTGTGCCCTTCATTGAAAAACTGGTAGACTAAGGTTGTGGACAATGCATATCTTCATTTCTATCTAGACGATTGAATTGTGTCTCAATCTTAGATAGATATCTAGCACAAAATCCAAAATTCCTTTTCGATATATCCCTCTCGCAATTGATCCTCGGGGGCGAGCTTTATTCGCAAAAGGATGTAAATGTCGCATCGCCCTGATGGTTAAGAGTAAAGTTAGAGAAAAAAAAACAACCACTTGTATAAATAGCTACTTAGACCAATAAAAACATATCTTACCTTTCAAACCGATACCCAACACGATAATGCCACGGGACCGGCAATTTGCTTCTGTGACTAAGTGTATGGGAAGATGAAGCATCACATCAAAGAAAGCGGGACAAATAACGCTCCCAACTTGCATAAAGTAATTCCTATGTTCACTTCCATCTGCTCTAGGCTCACTACTTTTAAGGTCTTAAAGCATAGTTGTTTAAAAAACAAACTAAGCTCCCTATAACGGTTCCAAGACCTTCTCGTCTAGAACACCTTGAAAGGCCGGAGTTAGAAGATTTGCAATGAAAACATGAAGTCATGAGTTTTCATTCCCATAACTTTCCATCTTCCACAGATGACATCGAGAAAGATTAGATGAATAACCATCCGGAAACGCTAGTTTTGTGACAAAAAAGTGACTACTTTCCTCCTCTCATTTGATGTCAAGTTGAAAGGCTTTCGGAATTTTGTATTTCTCTCCTACTAGCGCGGTCGAAGATCATCATGCATTTCATTTGCTCTAAATCCAACCGAGCATTTAAGGAATCTTTGTTTTTTCCGGGTAAGTCAAGCAACGTTCCTAATATGTTCTCACAGACATTTTTCTACATGCATCACATCTAAGTTATGTCGGACTAAAGAGATGTCTCCAATAAGGCATTGGAAAAAGATGCTTACTTTTTTCCATGAGTGAATATATACCGTTCACCTCTCTTACGTTTCCCGTTAGGCTCTTTTCCAAATTATTCACATTGAGAGTATCCATGTAGCTGCCTCCAAAACATCATGCCCTGACAATGGATTAGGAGGAGGACGTCGTTTAACTTTTTTACCAAAAAACCTTCATATTAAGTCTCCATTTGTGATCAGGCTCTAAAAACCTACGGTGACACATATAACACCATTTGTGGCATGCGATAACCATTCTGAATGTGTTCTTTGTGACAATTAGGGCATGCCATGGCCCCTTTAGTGCTCCAACCAGACAAATGCATATGCAAGGAAATCACTAATTGTCCACATCAACATCAACCTCTCCGCATATTGAATGTCTCCTTAGTGCAGGCATCAAAAGTTTTTACTCACTCTTTCCCACAATTCCTTCAGTTCATCTATGAGAGGTTGTAAAAACACATCTATGTCATTACCAGGAGATTAGGGCCAGGAAATTATAATGACAACATCATATGATCACTCTTCATACACATACCAAGGAGGTAAATTATAAGCACTAACCATCACGGCATATGCTGTATCTACTACTTAGATTACTCTGGATTAAACCCATCACTAGCTAAAGCCAAACGTACATTACGTGCATCGGCAGCAAATTCAGGATACAAATCATCAATAAAGACTTCCATGATTTTGAATCCCTTGGGTGTCTCATTAGTGTCGTCATCATCATCGTTTTTTCTTATGCCATTGCATATGCTTTGCTAGCTTAGAACACATTAAAACCTTTGTAGTCTTGAATCAATGGAAAATGACGCAAGACTAACTGAGGAATTGTGATTTTTTTTTCCACCCTCATCCACTTCTGAATTTCATCACTTAGAATCTTGTTCCACCTAGGAGCCAACTTAGGACATTGAACTTCATTTGCATATCTTTCGAAACAAAACACAATGATTAACACATGCATCAATCTTCACGTAGTCTAACCCTAAGTGCCTTGTATATTTTTTGGCTTCATAAACTTGTTGGTAAATTTTGTCATATTAAACGCCCTATTGCATGTGTTGAGTAACATTGAAAAGACTTTCGAACCATTTGCCACTGACTTAATGTGCACAATGTGATGATGAATTCTAATCTCTTAAAGGTTTACACCCAGGATACAAATCAGTCTCCATGTCTTCCATCAATTTTGTAACACCACAGGAGTTTCGCTAATATTAATGCTACTAGATCCTAACTCCGTGCTTCTCTCATTTTCATTGATAGTGTATCATTAGCAGAATTCCACAAATTTGTGTCATCAAAAATTAAGGAGCCATGTCGTCAAAAGGCACGTCGTCGTATCATTATCTGAAACATCCCCTATATACCCTTCATCGGTGTTATCAAATTGTTCCAATCTTTCCCCATGACTCACCCATGGGTTATAACTACGATCAATTCCGTATACTAATAAGTGACATTGCATTTTTGTTTGCGTTGTAGTGAATACAAGCGACAATTAAGAAAGGACATTTCAACATGGTTTACATCATTTTTACCCCTAAAAGCAAACTGTAGAAAATCATTAACACCAGCTATATACTCTGGTTTTTGCCTATCCTTTACCATTTGTGATTCATCCAGCATCTCGATCCATGATTCTTAAAAGAAATAGAATATATTAAGGATTTATGATATACAAATACAAATATATAATTACAAAAAAAAATTGTACAAAAAAGCGTATGCACGTCTTGTTAAAATATAATGATGTATTATTAATTTGTTAAGGAAAGTCATAACAAGTGTGCTAATAAATATGATTTTAACTTATCTTATACTATAGTTTTTAGTAAATGCATAAGGTTTCCTAAATCTCACAACAACATATTTACTTATACTAGAATGCATGTAAAGATATTCTCTGAGCGAAGATGTCATAGCCAAAATTAAATTCATTAAATTGCAAGCATTACTAAAGAGACCCAAACTATTTCGCAATAAGGCTGACATTCTGTACTAAGTTATTTAGGAGACCCCAACTTATATGTTTAATTATCACTTTCAAGTAATATTGTGTATAATCACAACTCACTAATGGAAATGTAATATTGCTTGCTGGGAGTGGGGAACTATACAATCAAGATGGCAGCAGTTGCACAAAGTGGTGGAATAATATAAACACAATAGGAAGTTGAGTACTGGCAATCTGCAACATAGCAAGAATCAAAATTGAAAATTGTGTCACAAAAAAATGAGAGTAAAACCTTTTGCTAATTTAAGTGTATCAAAGTAAACAACTACTACGTATTGTATCTTAATTTGTTATAGAGTTCGATTGTTACTCCGCACGGGTACAATCCTAGTATCGTAGTACAAAAAGAGAGAAATGGTTTAGCAACATGTGCAGAACACCAAAACCAGTTTCTGTAAGGATATACACAATTGGCTGGTCTTTTGGTGAAATCTATCAATGATTCTGACACAACTTTTCTAAGTGGTAATTGGTTGTTTAGAAGGCTTCAAATGAAAATGGATGGAAAATATCCTTATATGCACCTAAGTGTAAGTACGACTACCCTTGACTCAACAACCCTGACAAACTACACACAAACAATCTGACAGCCTCACAAAGCCATCTGATAGCCTGCACCTAGGCAATCTAGCTCAGAAACTCTTTAACAACCAATGTCCGAAACCAAGCATTGAAAAGTGCGTGGCAAGCTCTATTATAAGTTAGGGTGTCAGCTTCTTCATCTTCAAGATTGTCATTAGCTCAGTAGGGTGGCAGCAATGGTCTTCCTGATGGCTGTTTTTTGCTGCTCTGGGAGCTGTGAGGTTCCTTGCTATGATCTGATTGGTTTTGGTTTGGTGGGGTTTGGGTGGGGCTGCTATTTTGTTTGGTGGCTTGGTTTGCTTGGGTATGGTGACTGTTGTGTGCATAGCGTGATGTTTGGGGGCTTGTTGTTTCAGTCAGAATGGCTTTGTGGTGTGTTTGTTTGCTTGTTTTCAGGCTAACAGTTTTGTAAGGGTGTTAGCTTGGCGGTTGGTTTTTTTTATTGTTTGTATAGCTTTGTTTTGTTTTTAGCTATTTGTGCAGGTCTTTATTGGACTTTGCCTTAATAGTCTCTTAGGTTATAATTATCGTGTTTTTAATCCATGTTAATTCTACTACAATTCAACGCACCCATCTCCCTCATCTCCGCTAAAAGCTACAATTTACCAAACAAAACACAAACAAGCTAACTCCACAAAACAGCACTAGCAAACACAAAACCAAAACCAAAGCACCCAACCACACTCTTTCCATCCTTAACCCCTTCCCTCTCCTGCAAAACCATATAGCATAACACGCAACTATGCAATCACAACTGCTGAAATCACACCCTAACACGCCTTAGGAACCTTCAACCACTGCAGCAACACAAAATAGTCCCCAGAGCTGTTGAAATCAGCTCACAATGCAAAGAAACAAACTGACAGCCAACACACCAAACCTCTAGACACAACCTTACACACTTAAACCCTACCACCCACACTACAAACCCAAAACAGCAGTAGAAAAACAACCTCGGCACAATGCATGCAAACATACCCAGAGAAACGAAACATCACACAAACAGCAAAAGCAGAGCTAACACCTATAATCAAGATTTGACCTAATCAGTTCTGCAAGAATTGATGCGCTGAAGCTGATCAGTTCAGGACTCTAACCGGTCAAATCAACTGATCAGTTCAGGTACTTGCATTTAAGTTCTTACCTGATCAGTTTTGCACAGATCTAACGAAATCGATTGCTGCAATGATCAGTTCAGGGACTCTAACATGTTTTAAGTATACAGATATTTTATTCCTACTAGTGTTATTGTATTATTATGGCTTTCCTAACATAAAGAAAGATGTATAGACAAGATATTAAATATCTCTAATTCTCTAGTGACGTTTTACACTAATCTTTAACACCAAAGTCCGAAAACTGGCTTCCATTTATTGCTACACACATGCATGTCGAATAACTAAAGTTTTGCCGCATCAACATCAAAATATTATTTATTCTCTAGCAAATTAGTAATACTACACCTTAGCTTGTTTGATACACCTCCTAAGACAATCTCAATAACCATAACCAATACATTGGCACAACACACTGATCAAACCTTATCCAATTCAATAAGGATCTTAAACCAAATTTTACAGGGTCTCTCAATATCATTTTTTTTACAATAAAAATTTGAACAAGAAACTTTCAAATGACAAGTTTATAGCATACAAAAGAATTTGAGTATAAGAAGGTTCTTTGGAATTCAAAACTTCTAGCAAACTAGCAAACAAAACTGAGTCTATCATTAATCATCAATTTATTAAGAAGGTTTATAACATACAAAAGAATTTGAGTGACTTATATGTTAGGCAAAAAAGAACAAGACCCGTGAAGTTTGAATTCACTAGAAAAACAACCAGAATACAATCAGGTACAATGTCTCTCTTAAAAACAACCAAATAAACAACAAAATACAAACAGGGGTCTCTTATTATGCTAAGTTAGTAGGGGTTCTCTTAGAAACAACCAGAATACAATCACAGTAAATCGCAATACAATTGACTAGAATACACATTGACCAGAATACAATCAGAATTGATTTCAAAACTAATTGCAAGAGCATAATTAGCAATAAATCAAAACTGAGCATATTAGCAAATCTAGCATAATTAGCAAACTTACATAATTAGCAATAAATTAAATAAGTGATAATTCGAACATGCAATTGATAAGTGCTCAATACAAACAATATAGTACAAGAGTAGTGTAATGACCAATAACAATCAATAATAGCAATAAATCAATTAGATTGTGATAATTAGAACATGCAATTGATATTGTATAATTCGAACATGTTTGATATTACCAATCAATAATTGATAATTATGCTCACAACACCATAAATTCGAACCAACAATAACAGCGATTGATATTTGATACTTGATAATTCAAACATGCAATTGATAATTGATACACCATAAATTCGAACCAACAAACAGCAGAGTAGTGTAAATAACAAAAATCAATTATAGCAAGTTATGGTCTAATTACATGGAGAAGGAGAATTGCAAAATACTACTTTGAAGCACAGCTCCGCAATTTCGCAGATTTTGGTTGAGAAGATTTTGTGAGGAGTTTTTTTTTTTTTTTTTTGGAATATTTGTTTTTTTTTGTCGAGGAATGAGTTTAGTTGGTAATCAGATTGAGGAAGAAAGAGTGAAAATTGGCGGAACGTAACTGCTTTTTTATTTTTTTTCAGATTAAAAAGGAAAAAGTGAGAAGTTGGAAAACTGATTAAGCGGTTTAGGAGGAAGAAGGTGGAAGAAGTGAAGTTTCGTGCCAATTTTGTAGGGAATGGATATTTTTCCGCCTTTTTTCTTTAATTTTGGGCAACCAAATTATTAAATTTTTCATTGCACAATATGTATGTTGGGCGACGAATTTAACATTTGTAGCACATTTTGTATACTCGTTGCACAAAATAAAACTTTGGGCTACCACTTACAATTTCGATGCCCAAATATATACGTAGGCAACCAAAATTTTTTTGATGCCCATGTTGTATATCTAGGGCTTCGAATTTAAATTTCGTGGCCCTTTATATGTTGTTTCGTTGCCCAAAGCCAAATTTCTTGTAGTGGAAGTAACGCAGTTTAAATAAAACAAAAAATAAAAGTTAATAATGATAAATAGTACAAAATACCTCCTCATATGCAGTCCTGGCCGGTATGCGTGACTGTGTATGACGGTTGCACGGAAGGAGACAAGGTGAGAATGTTCAATAAACCACTGCATGTAACCTGGGTTTGCACGATACGGCTTAGCCTTTGTGGACTTTGGATAGTTATGCAACTGCAGAGCACTGGAATGAGGGAATGATGTCCATGACGCCCTCATCGCATCTACTGAATGTCGTACATCGTAACTGCCAATCGGTCCAGGAGGTCTGTACGCGTAGTCAGGGGCAATAGACGGAATATGAATACACTGTCGGCGTCCTAGCTGACGCAGACAACGCAATGGCAAGTAAGGCTCCACAAAGCTAAGGTAGCAAAAAGTGCCCATATAAGTAGTCCTAGGCACGTCGGCGGCAGGTTCCCAACCGTAAGGAAGCCACTCAATCTGGAATAGAATTGTCACGAAAAACAAACACCAAATGAAATAAAAAAATGGGGTAATTACACATGTCAAACGGACCGCTGCTATATAAAAAGCTGTTATCTGGCTCTTACCTCTTGTGCAGTCAGCCGATCAATCTGGTTCCTGAAGGTAGAAAGACGCTCCTCATGTCTCGGCTCCTGTCGAACAGACCACATCATCGCCCGGGGCGTGCCATCGGCAACAGGAAGTATGTCACGATGAGGAGGGAACATAAGGAAATACTCATATATCCAATACTGTAGTAGTGTCAAACACCCGGCAATTCCGCCAGTCTGATCGCGGCTCGCCATCCCCAAATGCCGATACAGGAAAGTCAACGTAGCTGTCACCCAAGACACACCGACCAAGTCATCCAGCTGGTCCTGAAAAACAAAGTCGAACATGGACATCCGGGACCCACTCTTCTCCGGGAACAAGCAGCAACCAAGGATAAGTGACAATATAGCAGCAACCTGTGTGTTCAAGTCACGAGTCGGCGAGTCACAAGCAGTTACTATCGCCTGGCAGTTGACACCAAACCCCATGAAAAGGCTCTGCGTCGTCTCCTCCAACCCTAGAAAACGTAATATGGACGATTTAAGGTCCACCGTAGTCGCCGAAGAGTCGTACAATCGCCCATCAACAGGAATGCGCATGATCTGCCACACATCAAGTAGCATGACAGTCATCTCCCCGAACGGAAGAAGAAAGTTGTTCGTATCAAGTTGCCACCTCTCAACGAAAGCACAAATAAGGGGCATATCTATGGAGTCACAAATACAAAAAGGTAAACTTCATAGACCAGCCCTCTGAATACGAGTCTGTGCTAGCGGTGGCAACCTATGAACCCATGTGCGCAAAGCAACAGACACTCTCTCCCGGTTCTGACCCTTCAACAACCCTCTCTCTCTACCGTCCCAGAATCGAAGAGCTACATGGCCACCGATGCTAGGTATGTGACTAGCATCCATCGGCCCACCCGGAACAAGTCCCTCAACAAGCCATGTTGTAGCCTGCGCCGCCCGTCTCCTACGGTAGGATGTCAATCTCGACACACTAGGCCCGGTGCTAGTACCGGCTCCCTGAGTGGTCTGCATAGCCTCCTGAGTAATCTGTGTAGCCTCCTGAGTAATATGCGTAGCCTTTTGAGCTGGGACTGGAACTGCAACCTCATCACCGTGCTGCAACGACTGTTCGACTTGGCGAACTAACGAACTAGTATCGATTAAATGATCGTCACCCTCAGCACAAGTAGAGGATGATATATCACCCTCAAACAAGTGCATGTCATCGGATTCTGTATGTAACTGCCTGAGCACAACTTCTAACGCATCTTTCCGTGCTGACGCAGTCACTTTGCGTGAATGTATGTGTCGAGTACCAGAACCGAGCTAAATTTTAACGAAATTTCAATTAATTTTGTGCTCCACAAATCCTAACTCGTGTATATGATTCAATCGCCCTACTTGTCGGTAATTAGCTTACTTAATCATTTTAATTAGTACAAGTTACCCTAGAATAATAATAATTATAATAATAATCACACTATTAAACGAAGGAACCACAAAATTACATTACATATAATTAATTATTCATACTAACATTAATAATAATAATAATAATAACACTAACATACTAAATAAAATAATAATAATAATAATGATGATGATGATGATAACAATAATAATAACACTAATTAATATAATTATGCATAAATAATAACGTGAAAAGCATAAAAAAAATTGGTGAGATCTTCGTCTGAATCAGATGAAGGTTTCGTGAGACCTGCGTCAGATCCAAACGCTTGTCTCACGAAACCTTCGTATGATTCAGACGAACATCCTCCATTGTTTCTTTTCTTTTCTTTTTTCTGCTTTTCAAATACTTAATTAATCATATCAAATTGCAAATACAAATCAAATCGCAAATCAAGCATCATAACTACTAATTTTCGCATAATTATCAAATTAATTAATCATCTTAAAACACAAAAAATCAAAAAAAAAAAAATAATTTGAGACCTTTGTCTGAATCAGACGCAAGGTGTTTGACACCTGCGCCTAATCCAGACACAAGGTGTTAGCCGGCTTTTTAATTTTGTTTTTTTAATTATCTCCTTCAAAATTTGAAACCTTCGTCTCAATCAAACGAAGTAAGCCAACGCCCTCCCTTCGTCTAACTAAGACGCAACTTTCGAATAGGATTTAAAAAAAAAATTAAGTCTGTGCTATCACATACCTCAAAAACCACCTGCTCTGCCGCTCAACCACTTGCTGCTGCAGAGCCGGAACTTGACTTAGGAGGTCTCACTTGTGTCATAGCCGCTTCCACGGTCTCCATGAGGAATTTCGAACGTTTCTAAGAGGGTTGTTTTCCTGCCATTATGGTGGTTTTGCCTTGAGGTGGATGGTGGGCGAAGGTATTAAGTTGATGGTGGTTGAAAGGAGATGGTTATGAGTTATGGTTGTCAGTTGTGGTGAGATTTTTTAAGTGGCGGTGAGAGTAATGGTGGTGATGAGAGAGAGAGGACAAAACAATGTATTAGAGGTACAAAATATGAGGAAGGGCAAAGTTGGAAAAAAGCGGCAAAATACGGGCGATAGTAAGTATTTTGCGGGCAATAAATAGCATTCCCCTTTCTTTTCTCCAACACTCTTGCTTTGTGAAGGCATTAGGTGTGCTTTGTTCGGTTACATATTATTTCAAATTGATAAAATTGTTGTAATTAATCAATTTTATAAGAAGAATTTGGTAAATCCCTTAGGAAATTCATAATCTAACTAGGGATTCAAAAATTGACCTCAAACTTATAGAATCGTTCATCATTACTCATTGTTATCGAAAAGCTTATGAAGTATTGTAGCAGATTTCTTAACTCATAATATTCATGCTTCTTTTATATTGTTTTGTGGTTCATTCATTGTCACCATTCTCTATCTCTTATCATTCAAAAAGATGTCCTTTGTTGATTCTATTTGAGTCACTAATCATTCTTGGTTTTCAAATTAAAATTACTCCGTATAATAAAACGCATAGAGTTGGAGATCTATATGCCAAAATGTCAAATAAGGGTGTGTTTCCTTAGTAAATTTTTCAATAAGTTTCAATCCAATCTATTCCTACATATTTTGTCTGATCCATTCAATCCAACTTAATAATATAATCCACTAACCAATCCTGTGCCTTTTTTTATCCCACTAACACAATCTATTTTATTTCAATCTTATTCAATCTATTCTTATCCAACTTAATATAATCTGATACATTTCATTTCATTTATTTTCTATACAATCATGTCATAGCGAGTGAAGATAACACACCCTAAACAAACTCAAATCACATATTCGAAACCACAAACATATATTAAAATCATAAAATTGGGGCCTGTTTACTTCAGCTGAAAACAGTTGAACTGAATTGAACTGAAATTTTTTTAATGAAGGATTAATGAATAGCAAAATAAGAGAAGAGCTGAACTGAACTGAACTAAACGGATTTTAAGCTGAAGTAAATAGGCCCTTGGTGGATCAATACCAAGCACAACCGAACTAAAGCATCATTCACACAACTACACAAGCTAGTGATGCTTCAGGAGTTCAGACACACAAAATACCTAAAAATATTTGGCAAAATAAAAATAGTTGAAGGTAAAAAAAAAAAATCGAAAAATGAAGGCAGTAAGAAAATTAAGAGGATGAAAAAGAAGGTGGGAAATAATAAATGTAGGAGAAGAATTAGTTTAATAAAATCCAAGGACATTGTCAGAAATTAAATAGAGTTAAAGTCAGAGCTTTATTATTATGAGAAAAGTCCAACAATATTTCCTTTGCTTCATAAGGGTATATACCCTACTAACTAAGGTATAAAGATTCTTTGTTGGAGTTCCATATGCCAACACTTGTAACCAACAATTTTATACTCTATTGTTGTAAGATTCTTAATCGTTTTTGACAAGCATAATTTGAGATCATAGATTCATCATTCATTAATTAAAATATTAGCATCTTCAAGCACAAGATGCGAAGATAATTCTTAATCATGCCACAAAAGATATTAAGCCATTGTCATTTCTAGCTAATTTTTGTATTGATGTGTAGCTCATAGCTAGTTTTTATGATGGTTTCATTTATGTTATGATGGTTTCATTTATGTTATGATGGTTTCATTTACTCAAAAAAAATATCATAGTCTTTTAAACACTGAAATATGTTTTTTCCAATTGAAGTTGCGATGATGATATCCAGCCAAAATAAGCCCAATTAGTACCTTCGGTCCATGAGATTTATTTCAAAGATATTTTATAAAATCAAAAGCGAAAAATCCAACCCAAAATTGAGCCAAATCTTAGAAATTCATCCTCGTGTGGGCTATGGTGCATTTCAATATAATGTGTCACAGCACATAACTTTCAAACCCACAATCAGATGCGTCATAGTGTATCTTGTCATAATGCACCATGGCACATCCACTAAATGCACCATTAGCTATTATCCCCACCTTTTAGTTGCGCCATGGCGCATTAACTCATTAAGAGTTATATGCACCATATTGTAGCTAATGCTGACGAATAAATGGCCTTAAGCCCACGATATACTTCCCTAAGCTAAATCAAATATTGTAGCGTCAATCCACATTGTCATGGCGCATTCCCCACATTGTCAATCCACATTAATAGCTAATGCTATTAATTGCCATGGCGCATCACATTGTCAATTAATAGCACGTCAATCCACTACCAATTTCTCCCCTACAACTTAATGCGCCATGGCGCATTCCCCATCCCCTCCTCCCGAACCAGACTTTTAGTTTTCAAAGCACTATTAAACACAAACTAACACAAATTGATACAACATGACATGAAAAATATTTGATTTAGCTTTGGTATACAATAGAGGTGATCATGGGCTAGGTCGAGTTCAGGCCATACCCAACACCTAAAATGAGGCCCATTAATCAAGCTCGCGCATTAAGTTATTTTCTAAAACACGTACGGAATATTAGAGCGGGTTTGGCATGCATTTTCGGATCGAGCCCAAAAAATTAACTAAAAAGCATAAAATTAAATCACCAAAGCTCGAGATAAAGTTTTAAATATCGTGTTTGGCCGAATCGGGCCCAACTTTTGGGCGAAAATGATGTGACCAAAACCCACAATTTTTCGAGCCGAGCTAGGTTTGTTAAGCTCTAGTATACAAGTATGTATAACATAACAATCGTATGGTCCAAACCAACTATTTAAAAATTGTAGCAAAAATGATAGCATGTTGTTATCGGGTTAAAGCTTTGTTGTACTTAGTTCTGAAATATTATTCATCGTCCCTTATCGTCATCCACTTTTCATGAGTGAGCAAACGGCTTTGTCTATCTCTCACTTTTTCTCACCAAGCCCCTTCCAGCCACCCCACCACCATCCAACCACCCTACCACCAACAACAATAAAAAAAAAGGGGGAGAATGAGCATTGCGCTTAGCTGCTTGTCAAGGACATATCTCTCATGGAACTAGCAAATGGGGTTGCACCATGCAGTTTGATTAAAAAATGTTCAGTTTAACTTATCAAACCTACTTTTATATTTAATTTCATTCGATTTTTTTCAATTCAATTTCATTTGAATTTTATTTATTTTTTTATTTTATTGCTAAGGAGCTAAAGGGGGAGGGATGAGGTTCGATCCTAGAATCAGAAAATCTAAAATCGGAAAAAAAAAAAAAAAAAAATTGACCAACTGAACTACCTCAGAGTCTCCCATCTGCAATAATTTCAAATCAATTTCTCATAGCTTAAATCTATTCTAATCCAAAACAAGGACCGATACAAGCAAATGAGTGATGAGGTGTGCAATTAGGACCGTACGAGAATTCACACTTGGGAAAGCAAGTTGCACACGTTTGAGGCCTATATCTGCAAGTCAACTTTATGTCGCACGTGTGGAAACTGTACGTAAAGCCAAGCTTCTGCAAAATGTTTCAGTATACGCTTCGTCCTACTCTTCAGTCTTCATGTACAACTTGATTACTTTGTCGTGCTTTTTTTGTTTGATATTCTTTTCATGAAATGCGTGTTAATTTATTCTTATATAAAGCATTTAAAATTTGTATTAACTAAAGAATCAAACTATCATGTAAATAAGAAGTAATTTTTAAAAAATGAGGGCTAATGTTTCTTTATTAATTTTTAATATCCAATTTATTTTGCTGAAACTCTTAGCTTAGCTATTTTGTATTTACTTTCTTCGTGAATAATTACTTATTTACTTACTACGAAGTACATAGCAAGATGACATAATGTTTTAGGTACATCAACATTATTTTTGGAACCACAGCAACCACTTGATAAACAAGAAATAATATAGATCTTTAAGAAAAATGTAGTTACATGAGATCTTATTGTTTCATTCTAATGAATAGTTTTTAGATTTATAATATTTTTAAGTATGTAAGTGCTGACATAAGTTTGAAGTTATGTCTTAAAAACTAAGGGTCTGTTTACTTCAGCTTAAAATCCGTTCAATTCAGTTTATTTCAGCTCCAATCAGTTCAGTTCAGTTATTTTCATCTGAAGTAAACAGACCCTAATAAAATAAATAAATGTAAACAGGCCCTAATGAAATAAATAAATGTAGGAAGTAAATTAATAAATAAACATTTGAACATTTTATGACATAAAACAAAAAAAATGTAACAATTTGAACTGATGAATCACAAAATTGAAAAACAATTCTCCAACTATGACAAAAAAAAATAAAGATAGAAAGAAGTATATTCATGACAAAAGTATCCAAAGTTTCAATTTTTGTTCATATATTTCCAAGTTCAAAAGGTATCCAAAGACAAAATGTGTAGTAACTAAATCAAGTAAATAATAAAAAAACAATAAAAATCATAGTATGATGTTCCAAAAGAGCAGTAAAAAACTAAATCGAACAATGTTGCTGATCATCAATCAATTGCATCTGCATGTGAGTGTGGTGTAGACCTTCTATGCTTCCAAAACTCACTACTCTCTGGATCAAACTTCTCCCTTTCACTTCTCCCTGGCTCGGATTTGCTTCTCATCAACACAATCAACGGCATTCGACTCGAAAACCCGCCATCCTCGGCTTCAGTTACCTTCAATTCTTTTAAATTTGAACCATTATCATTATCATTATTATTATTAGTACAACAATGTATTTGTTTATATTTATATTCATCATTTTCACAATTTCCGAGGTCGTCTTTATTTAAACTAATCCTAGCACACCTCCCAACGTCTTGATTTCCCCTCGATTTTGATGTGGAATCTCTAGCACTACTACTATCACTACTACTCCTGCCACTGCTACTGATGAGCTCCATTCCCAACGCTCTGTTTTCTGCTTCCTCCTCGGATTTTTCACCCCATATTTGACATACTAATGAGGATGACCTGTAAGGTGCAGATCTGCACCTCGTCAGCAACAGCGCATTCCTCGGCGGTGTCGAAGAATGCACTGTTGCTGATTCTGTCAACGACGACGACATCATTGTAGTCATCGTTGTCTCAACAGAGGGTTCGAACCGGTTCGACCCAAACTTAGACGAATCGGTTCGAACCCTAACACTCCTACAATTAAAAAACGAAAACCATTTACCACAACTAGGTTTCCTCCATAGTTTCAACCCACAAAAAGTGGGTTTTTGAAACCAACAACAACAACTACACTTACAACAACAGCAAGAACACTTGCAACTCTTTCCTGGATCCTTTTCACCTTGGTTGTTCGCAACAGCTTTTGTACTCGACTTTGAACTCCTACATCGTCTAACACGAACTTGACCGATGCATGTAACTTTCGGAGAAGATGGTTCTTGAGTTTCATTTGCATTATTAGAAGATGAGATAGCTTTCTTTCTTCTGAGAAATAATAGATTTGATTTTGTTCTTCCTCTACTTCGACTTCCGACGTTGCTTCTTAAAAACCTCATTAACGGAGGTGGGAACTTCTCTGTTCTTCCTGGACTTGTTAATGGTTTTGATGTTGATGATAATATCCTCATTTTTACAAATTAAAAATATAAATTTTTAACCTTTAGAAAGAAATTGTCACAATCTTCAATTTGATATGTTTTTTTCTTGAGGTTTTCTCTTCTTTTATCCACTAAAGTTGAGTGAAAGATTGAGAGGGAGGAAAATGGGTTTAAGATTTTTAGTCTGCCTTTTTATTTTAGAAATGAATTTTATTTTATATACTTTTAAATATATAATAGAATTTGTTTGTTTGTTTAACTGTAATATTATTTATTTATTTATTTTTATTTTTTATGGTTGCTTTGCTGTCTCCTGTCACTGTAATATTTTGGTAAATTACAATCTACAGTATTTAATTTTTGTGATGTTGCACGGATGGGTGATTCAAACTTCAAAACTGTAGTTAAACTTTTTCTGTTTCAAAGGGGGCAGTAATAATGTTCTGTTTGTCTTAATAGAGAAGATACCTTCGATGCCATTATGCCAGAGTAAAAGGTAAAGGTTATAACTTATAACTTATAATTTGAAATCAAGTATGTATTGAATTGCGACGTTGCAACTATTTAGAAGCGAAGCAAATATATTAAAACGTAAGGCAGAGTCTCGCTATCCCACAAATGGTGTTTTCCACTAGTAGACTCCATCACTTATGTGACATTATTTAGTCGTAACTCATAAACTCTTATTAACTATCTACTATTCGCCCATCCTATTTAATCAATAGTACTATATATTAAAACGCAATGTAAAAGCTCACCCTTCCACACATGGCACTTTTCAGTTTTCACTAGTGTCATGCCATTCATCACCTATGCGACATTATTTGGTCATACTTCTTAACTTTGTATGAATTGTTAACCATTCACCCTTCCTAATCATTTAACTTCTTGCATATCATATTGTCAGAAAACATGGAGTTAGAAAAGGTAATACAAATATTAACGAAACTCTTCTATTTGTGAGGAAGTATCTAGGTAGAGGTGAGTTGGTTCAAAGGACCATTATTTTTTTTTCCGAATTCAAAACTAGTTATTCTAACTTGAAAACATAACACCACTGACTTGAATTTAAAATCAATTTAGTGACTTAAAAGATATGAAATGTGACATAATAAAAATTAGAAAATGCATATCATTGAATTGAAAAACGATTTTTTGTAATATTACAAATTTGTACTCCTCTGGGCCAACTTGCCTCTAAATATATTCCGTATTGCATCCCCTATGAATCTATGACTTAATGCCTTGGAAGCACAGATGTTATCGGACAAATGACATAGTTTGTTCACCATCGATCAGCTTTATTTTTTATTTGAGAAAATATTGTAGTTTTTATTTTTTTTAAAATTTACCATATTGGTTCATGCTCATAGAAGTGACGTAAAAATGATACCGGCTCATAAAATTTGTACAACATATCTTGCAATTTACAATATTACACCATATATTTTTGATAAGGTACCACCGATAATGTGAGTTATCATCTCAATAATATCGAAACGAAACTTGAGATTACTTATTGACGAAAAACTCTATAAATTATGATCTATTTTTTCCTCCGAGTTCCAATTATAAGATGTACACTTTTTTGCGAAATTGAAAACCTATTACGGATCAGAGAATAATTACTTCGAAATTTTTCCACATCCAACTACAAGAATTCTACGATAATAACATGTTATGTCTTAGGGCCTGTTTAATTCAGCTGAAAACAGCTAAATTGAACTGAACTGAACTGAGCTGAAAGTTTTTTTATGAAGGATTAATGAATAGCAAAATAAAAGCTGGGCTGAACTGAATTGAACGGATTTTAAGCTGAAAACAGACCCTTAATTAATTGTTCTCAAGTGCATTGTTCTTTTTGTTCCAACTATAGCTTTATCTCCTACCTCAATGTTCTGATGATCGAGTTTCTCGCATTGCTCCTCTTAGCAGAATTCTGTTTCTTCATCTGACACAAATCCAAGAACACACTTTTATATATAAACACAAATGTTTCATAATGAACATAAAATCACCACACTGCACTGGATATTCGAGCATTACTAATCAAATTACACTTACCTAATATTCTAATTCAAAGTTTCGATGTGTGTTTGAGTCAAACATTAAAACAGATAGGGGTCAAGCTGTTTCATGTTGTTGCACCAACAGAAATATTATCCCTGCGACCTACACTATCTAAACCCTCCACCATTACATATAACTATATAAGTATAAAGCATGTCTGATGTCTCAAGAAAGAGAAAAAAAAATTAAATTGATTGGAGCATTCCAAAACTTTGCTAATTACTCGTCATAAGCAACGATGTGCTCCCAACATGCCACATTTCTGATATACTGTTATGGTCAAAACTCGAAGCTCACTTATACTGATATTACAAAAAATCTAAATATAAAGCAATTTAAAGTATGAATACTTATCTTAGAGTTACAATGTGAATCCATTTTAGAAAATTCGACATACTTTACTTAAAAGTCGACATCATAAAGCAAAACTCAAACAAAGCTTACTAATTTGGCCAAAGGTACTTTGTTTTTAATTAAAGTAAATTGTGTTATTTGTAGCAACTGAGCCATAACTAATTAACTAGAGCCTCTTCCATATTCGACAATGAATCTGGAAGGCCATATAACAATAAGTATCATTTACTTGAGATAGTGGACAAGGGTTGTAAATTCAGGGTGTCATGCTATCTAATATCAACCAAAGGCCATATTCGTGAACATGGTAAAAGAAGTCTTACCCTAAACAACAGATCAACAATCCATCAACGACACATGAGTCAAACAACTGCTATTGAAGCACTATGAACTCAAAGCTATCTCATGTTGTGCAAAAACAAGGGACATTGTGATAATTTTACTAAGACACAGCAGTAGTACAGTAAAGTTCCTCTAAAAAGTTTAGCTCAACAAAATTAAGAATTTAGAAAATCACTAATGAACTTTCGTTCCTAGACCAATGAATGATTCAAGAAATCAACGAGACTTCTTTTTTCCAACATTGGCAACCCCTTATATGTGAGTCGTTATTAACAACATCAAATCAAAGAGGCCGTGTAATTATCTCTAGAAAATGAGCAATTTATGACATATAAATAATTGAAGTTCCATTTTATCAGATGTGGGGAAAGTCATGTTTGCACATACAGGATTTCAAAACCCACCACTTGCTTCTGTTATGTCTTATGTGCACTTAACCATTATCATGCATCAAATAGCAAGCAAAAAATGCTATATATTACTTTTTGACAAAATGTTTCAAGATTTAAAAGGTGATGTAGACGGCCATTTCAATGTTATTAGATAAATGATAAGAGCTTCTGTATTAATGAATAACCAACTGAAATTAGCAAATAAAGACATATTGTTACAATGCACCTTTCAATCAATGATTCAAAATCCTATGGTTACCAGCCCAGTTTTTCAAAGAAATAAGAGATGAAAACTAGCAGATGACTTATGATCGTATTGCTCAAACCTTGAAGCACAACAGAACATAATAACACATATAATGTTTTTTTATGGCAAGTATCATAGTATGATTTACAGTTGGGGTACGAAAACCTACCTGATACACTTGTGAGGGAAAACTCCGTCAAACGCCTGACACAATCTTTAAGTGCACGGAGCTCAACCTCTTTCTCATTAAGTTTTGAATAAGCCAAATTTAGTTCAGATTCCAGCTCAGAGATTTGGCTTTCCTGCTGCTCTATGAGCACAATAGACAGCTTATTTTAAAGTTCAGCTGGGAGTACTCTATCAGATTGATACGAAGTTGAACTTTGGTTAACTGATTCATGTCTTTCAATCTTTCAGCCAATCATGGTTGCACGTTAGAGATAAATCTTAAAACTATGCAATTACACTATGACACAACTTGTTTTTTGGTCATTTTTAAACCTCCTGGTAGCTAGTATGGGTTTATTGCTTACTTGATTAAGAATTTAGAAGTGGCAAGGGAAAAGAGAAAACTTCGAGAGACCGAAATAGGATATAGAAACTACAGGACACCAAACAGGAGAGGCTCAAGTATCCCCCAACACTGATTTTTGTTAGGAACCACCTAAAAAAGTCGCTCATTCAAGTTGGAGGAGAGGTGGAGAGCTAAATACACTTGAATGGAGTATTTGAATGCTATCTTATTCCTATGGCTCTTAAACAAATCAGACTGCTCTTAAAGACATTAAAAGCTTCATAAGCTTCAAAAAGGTCAAACTTCACATGCTTTGATCACAAATTTTCAGCAATATACAAGGAAAAAAAAATGTTACACGGGGTCCATTACCTGAATATCAATTACTAAATATCTCAACGTAAACCATAGTAATGGTTGTAATATAGCATTGAAGACAATGTAAAAGCTCCAGGTGCAACTATTTTAACAAAGGGAAATACCGAGATATACAAAAGTTTAGCATGCCAAATTATACTCCAAACGTTGAGCAACAGTGACTGTATGTGTAATGGCAAAGGAAAGTAATAAAAGTCTCTTGTTTTCTTGTTCATCACGAAGAGCTTATATTCCACAAATGAGAAGCTAAAGCTCCGAGAGTTCCCAGAAAGCACCCAACTTGAGAATAATTAACACCACTGAGCATGAAACTATCTTCCCAAAAGAGGTGAGAAAATCAGAGGGGAAGCTAAGGAATGCTTTCAACCATGACAGGCTGATTTCCAAACAATCTGAGCTTTCTTCTAGGTAAATGCCATGGTTGAAAAACCTATCTTGTTTTTCTCAAATGCATGAGCATATGAGGCTATTGTAATGGCAATACAATCCAACGGCATATTTTTTTGTGGTAGGTTATAAAGATTCATATAACTATTTTTTTATTTTTTTATATATATATAAAAAGTAGCTAAAAATGAGAAACATAACAACAACTATCCAGAGAACAATAATTGACTTTTGTCAAACGATGAAGTGTGGAAGGATAAATTTGGTTCATCCATTTTGAATTTTGAATGCAATCTTTCTGACAAATAGATATTATAAAAAAAAAAAAAAAGCTTTTAGACATTATAAATAATGTGAAAACCATATACGTGGTTGCAGAATCCACACCTGAGAGATAGTAGGCAATTTATCTACATTTTCAGAAGTTTCAGTGACACCAAGGAAGCTTCTGCAGTTCTGATTCAAGTTCTGTCTCCAACTGGTCCATTTCTGCACCGTCTTGCTGTTGTTCTTCTGTCAAGACACTGCTAGCATAATCACTATCAGGCAAAGGACCGGCAAGTTAATTGTCATGTCTCAATAAACACGGTTCAACATTTCAGACTGTCTTCATGGTATCCACCGAGTTTCTTGCATAATCAGAGTTCAACATTAAAAATTCAATACTAAACAATTCAAGTGAGGCAATATTTAAATAATCACAAAATACTCAGATTTGGAAGGTGTATAAATGAACATGAGATTTGAGAAACGTTCAAACACTAGGCTTTCAACAGCAGCAACAGCCTAATTTGCACTCATCAGTTGCCTTCATTAGCAAGCCCTCAAGTAACAACCTACAAAATGCATATAAATCAAGGCTGCAAGGATCTTAGGGCATTGAGTCCTGTAAACACAAAAGATGCTTACTGCCAAAGTGCCAATCCACTTCAACCCAAGTATCAACTATTAAGTTCGGCTAGCTATGAATATGAAAAGAAAATATTGAGAAAGAGGTAACCATGCAACAAAACAAATGACACAAAACCACAAATGTAGTTTACAAAAACATAAATCACAATTAGAGGAGATCCAGGATCACAAATAAATGTAGGTTTAGAATCTAATTAGCCAATGATATATTTATGAAATTGATATCTCTATGATTATCTCAAATCTCTAAATGCAGGAAGTCTTAACTAGCTCAGTAGCTCCTAATGATCGAATGAGATCCCAGCGTTGGAGCTTAAAGTGTATATCTCTCACTTGTTCTGTTTCTTTTTTTTCCTTAAGATATACCTTTCTGTACTATTACTCCGGGTAACTTGTACTCGAATATTTAGCTTAATTGTTGTATTGTGATTGCCTAGCACTAAAGTCCCTTTTCAAGATCCAAACCTTAATTTCACCAACAGAGTTCAACTCATGAACTATTTTTACGGTCTCCACAATAATGTTGCTAAGCTTATTGATGTCTGCTTTTCCAGCTGACATTATTTGCATGTCATGAGTAATCTAGAGAGTTAAATTCAACAAAATAATTTGCCAATTTTACAATGCCTTCAGTTAGATACATAAACATGAGAGCTGAGACACACTTGGGCTTTCAACATGTCATAAGTTCACCCTTCAGACATTTACAATACAGTATCCAAATTTTACATGCAAGTGAAAGAAGTGAACTCACCATATTTGCTGTTTACACCAGAGCTAAGTAATCATGCTTTGTGTCATACTTCAGTTCATATTAGTTTAGGCAAAGTTGCTCATCGCAATTCGCACAAATATGACAATAGAAGCAAGAACACACAGATCATAAATAAATAACACAAGTATAAAAGATATACCATAGCAATTAGCAAGTTCTGTTGGAGCCAAAAATTGATTTAATCCTTTAAAATGCTTACATTTGAAACCCAAGATACACACAACTAATGACCTCAAAGGTGTGGCATTACATACAACCATCTTAAACATTCCAAAACTTTTTTGCCAATAATGTTATGATAAACAATGTGATTAGACATACTATGTATGCNAAAAAAAAAAAAAAGCTTTTAGACATTATAAATAATGTGAAAACCATATACGTGGTTGCAGAATCCACACCTGAGAGATAGTAGGCAATTTATCTACATTTTCAGAAGTTTCAGTGACACCAAGGAAGCTTCTGCAGTTCTGATTCAAGTTCTGTCTCCAACTGGTCCATTTCTGCACCGTCTTGCTGTTGTTCTTCTGTCAAGACACTGCTAGCATAATCACTATCAGGCAAAGGACCGGCAAGTTAATTGTCATGTCTCAATAAACACGGTTCAACATTTCAGACTGTCTTCATGGTATCCACCGAGTTTCTTGCATAATCAGAGTTCAACATTAAAAATTCAATACTAAACAATTCAAGTGAGGCAATATTTAAATAATCACAAAATACTCAGATTTGGAAGGTGTATAAATGAACATGAGATTTGAGAAACGTTCAAACACTAGGCTTTCAACAGCAGCAACAGCCTAATTTGCACTCATCAGTTGCCTTCATTAGCAAGCCCTCAAGTAACAACCTACAAAATGCATATAAATCAAGGCTGCAAGGATCTTAGGGCATTGAGTCCTGTAAACACAAAAGATGCTTACTGCCAAAGTGCCAATCCACTTCAACCCAAGTATCAACTATTAAGTTCGGCTAGCTATGAATATGAAAAGAAAATATTGAGAAAGAGGTAACCATGCAACAAAACAAATGACACAAAACCACAAATGTAGTTTACAAAAACATAAATCACAATTAGAGGAGATCCAGGATCACAAATAAATGTAGGTTTAGAATCTAATTAGCCAATGATATATTTATGAAATTGATATCTCTATGATTATCTCAAATCTCTAAATGCAGGAAGTCTTAACTAGCTCAGTAGCTCCTAATGATCGAATGAGATCCCAGCGTTGGAGCTTAAAGTGTATATCTCTCACTTGTTCTGTTTCTTTTTTTTCCTTAAGATATACCTTTCTGTACTATTACTCCGGGTAACTTGTACTCGAATATTTAGCTTAATTGTTGTATTGTGATTGCCTAGCACTAAAGTCCCTTTTCAAGATCCAAACCTTAATTTCACCAACAGAGTTCAACTCATGAACTATTTTTACGGTCTCCACAATAATGTTGCTAAGCTTATTGATGTCTGCTTTTCCAGCTGACATTATTTGCATGTCATGAGTAATCTAGAGAGTTAAATTCAACAAAATAATTTGCCAATTTTACAATGCCTTCAGTTAGATACATAAACATGAGAGCTGAGACACACTTGGGCTTTCAACATGTCATAAGTTCACCCTTCAGACATTTACAATACAGTATCCAAATTTTACATGCAAGTGAAAGAAGTGAACTCACCATATTTGCTGTTTACACCAGAGCTAAGTAATCATGCTTTGTGTCATACTTCAGTTCATATTAGTTTAGGCAAAGTTGCTCATCGCAATTCGCACAAATATGACAATAGAAGCAAGAACACACAGATCATAAATAAATAACACAAGTATAAAAGATATACCATAGCAATTAGCAAGTTCTGTTGGAGCCAAAAATTGATTTAATCCTTTAAAATGCTTACATTTGAAACCCAAGATACACACAACTAATGACCTCAAAGGTGTGGCATTACATACAACCATCTTAAACATTCCAAAACTTTTTTGCCAATAATGTTATGATAAACAATGTGATTAGACATACTATGTATGCTTAGCAAATTCTTCTTCATCTTCTAAGTTCAAAGTTGTTTGATTATTCTCTCCAACCAACAACTCAGGAGGCCTCGAAAATGACTCAAACTCCTCCTCCTTCTCGGCAGCTTCCTTCCTCCACCTCATTTTCTCTTTTCTCATTTCCCACCCCTTCTCCACCAACTGAACAAACTTATCCTTAATCTCAAGCAGCGGATCACGATCAACCAAGCATCCATCCTCATACGCCTCCCTCAGCACCGCAGTCTTAATCCCACCTTTCAACGACAAATAGAATATCCCCGAATGCCTAGTAAACGCGTTAGCAAACGCATTCGACAACCTATACTCCTCACTAAACTTCCCAATACTCGGCACAGGAATTCTCTTCAACAACGACAACGAAATCAACTCATGAAGCACCCCAACCATCCGCTTCTCCATTTCCCTCGATTCCTGTCTCAAACCCGAAGCATCATCATAGGGACTAATATATGGCATCTCATTCCAATCCCTAACCCACTCTCTCATCTCCTTCTTAATATAAAACCCACGTGGCAACTTCCAATTAAACGACGGCCTAACTCTAACCCCAGTCAACCTCTCCTCCTCCTCCGCTCTCATAACCACCACTGATTTCTCAAACTTCGGGTCCCACCCAACCAACTTAACAAACAAATCTTCCTCACAATCACCAACTAACTTAAAATAATTATCATACCGTAAAATAATCCTACTCAAAAAATCATTTGGAAACCCGAAAACTCTCTTAACATTCTTCAGTTTCGCAACACGGATCACCTTATCACTCGTCATCAACAACAACTTACATAATTTAGCAACAATCAACTCTTCATTCTGTCGATAAATCATCTCTTCATCTTCCAGAAATCTCCGAAGCGATTCGCTAGGGCGAATGAAAGGAACCAACTCTGACTTAGGAGGTTTGATACGATCGTAGTAGGTTTCGAACAATAAAGGGTTTTGAGCAATGAATGTTTTGGCTTTGACATTGAGTTTAAGTCTTTCTCTTCGGTTTTCGAGGTACCTAAGTGAAATGACTTGGTTTGGTTCGTTGAGTACTTCTTTCACGATTCTTGAACATAATTGGTGCTTTTTGTCGGCGTCAATGACGGCGTCGATGTTTTGGTCTTTTCGCCAGTGGACTTTGAGGTTGGAGAATGAGGTCCATTGAAGGAGGTTGTGATAAACCCTAGAAATGTTTGAATTTGGGGGAGTGAATTTGTTACGGTTGAACTGCATTTACTCTATTTGTTTGTTTGTTAATTGATGATAGATGATAGATTTTCGGTTAATTATTGGTTGTGGTGGGTCAGTGGGTGGTCGTGGGTGAGTGGCTGCTGGTACGTGCTAGGTAGTTGTAATGGTGGTTCCATTAAAGGGTGGTATTAGTGGTGGTTGAGTTGAAAATAGGTGGTTGATGGTTTTGGATGAAGGTATAAAAGTAATTTCACAATAGCTTACTTAATTTTCGATGGAAAATGTTAACTGGCGTTGATTTGCAAATTTTAGCAACCTCGAGATAATTAAATTTTTTATATAGTACCATATTAAAATTGGTTTTTCCACATGGTATTACTGGCTAATTGGCTATTGCTTAAACTTTCATTTCACATGATACTACATTACAATACTTTTACTTTATTATCTATCATAACATTCTTAAGTAAACTGTTAGACAACAATGTTAATGAAAGGTATTTGTGATCCAATTTGTCTAATTAAATATTTTTCGAATAACGTTTAGTGATCAAAATGACCCTTAAAACTATAACCAAACAATTTATGTGCAAAAACAAATTGAAATATGCACATCAGGCAATTTTTTTTTTTTTGCATGTTAATTTAGAGACATTTTAAATCGCTTTGGGCCAATTCAACTTCAATGTTGAGCATTCGGCCTTTTAAGAGCCTATGTATTCTCTTAAAACATCTTAATTGGCCGATTTATATGGGCACCGATCTTAAAAAAATGCAAGTTAACATTGCGAATACTATAGTAAAGAATAAGGCAATGCTATAATGGTATCATGTGGAATGAAAATGTAAGCAGTGATACCATATAGAAAAATCAATTCTAGAATGGTACCATATAGAATTCTAAGGTGTTTTTTAATATGTACCTATGTGTTTTTAAAAAATTTAAGCAAACTCATGTATTTTTTTAGTTTTAAGTTTTACCCATATTTTAAAAAAAAAAAATCTTAAACATACCTATAAATTTTAAAAAATTTAATCATATATAACCTCTCTAATAATCTCCGTTAACTAACCCCTGTGTTAGTCATTAACCATCAATCCTTCAACCTCAAAAAAATTACCTATTACCATCACTATTGTTGCCACCAACTATAGCTACTGCCCACTATTATTGCCACTACGACACAACGAAAACAACCACCTAACGACTATTACTTACCCACTCAAAAACACTCTGCTAGCGTGCTACTCTTACCAGACCATTACTGAAGTCAAACCCCAAAGCAACAAATTTCATAATTAAAACTCAAAATCAAAACTCGCAACACCAAAATCCAAAATCGAAGTTGCAATGCCCAAATCACAGCCCCAAAACACAAAATTGAAACCGTAATATGAAACCCCTAAAATAAAAATGTTGACTATGGTGGTTTTCAATTTGATGTTTGCTTGATAGCGATAGTAAGCGAAAATGACTCTGTGATGGTGGTGAAAAGATAAATGTATTGACGATATATAAGTGAATTTTTTTGTCAATGATAGAGAAAATTTATGAGGATGACAGTGGTATCTTAGGTGGGCATGAGTTTTTGAGTGGAGAAAATTATTATTCTTGTTGATGAAGGTGGAGGTAGTGGTTCCTTTAAAAAAAAAAAATAGTGAAGGTAGTGGTTGCTAGTGAGAGTGAGGTGAGGGTTTGAGAGGAGAGAGAAAGTTTAAATGAGTTTTATGTTATACATCTTTAAAAAATAATAATAATACCTAACAACGTTACATTTGAGATTTGGGTTAGGTTATTGCTTAATTTTTTATTTTTTTTGAGTTTATAGGTATGTTTGAGAATTATTGAAAATTGTGGGCACATCTTAAAATTTTAAAAAACACATAGGTACATCTTAGGAAAACTCTAATTTTTTTTAAAGGTTTACTAGTAATTGCTTTGTTTTTTTATTTTTATTTATTATTTTTTGAAGGATAGTAATTGCTTTGTTTATGTTTTTAATTCTATAAAGTTCTATACATCGTATTTCAATGAAATCAATGAAAAAAATAGGTAATCAACGACGACGGAGTCAACGTTTGGAGAATTGTTATCAACATATACTAGGTGAGTAAACATGTGTTGCACGGCTGTACTATTTTCTGTAACCTTGTCTTCTGATATTTTTGGTAGATTTTGAAAGCAAGGAGCTGAAGAGTGATGGTTAATGATGGCCTTTTGTTTTTATTATTGGATATATATAGTGCAGAAGTGATAGACTTTGACTTTCAAGCTTCGTGCTTAAGGTGAGAGCCTAAAAGCAAATGGGATTCAAAGTTTAAACTGAGAAAGCCAAAAGAGTGAAAGACCATTGGAAAATACTCCATCTTGGGAAAATAAGCTTAAGGAAAATGAAGCAGCCATAAATTGGACATACATATTGTATCAATGAATATGGACCCTTTAGACTTCCTAGGTGGATAATATAGATAGGTAATAGCAGCTTATTTAATTTAATGAATTTGTTGAATTTATTTTAGTTTTATTATTTTTATATTATTGTTTATTTAATTTTTTTCCAAAAAAGCCAAAAAAAACCTCAGGCCGACACGTCATCAATTTGGTGGTCATGTTTACTGATGAGGCTATCGCACACCTATAAAAAATAAACCTAACCACTCTAACTAATATAGCTAGGGAAGTAGGGATCGAATCAACAGGGAAGCAATTAAACCTATCAGTTCTAAAAAGTCTAAAAAGGGCCTTTGAGTGACGATTGTGACTAAGAAATCAACTAGAATTAGAGCTAAATTGATTAAGAGAATTAATTAATAACTAAATCTAGGACATCGGTTCACCACAAATTAACCAGTGAATTTGCACACAAATAATTAATTATATTATCAATTTCCTTGAATTAAGGTCCACTAATTCTCTCGAATCTAGTCCCCTTCAAAACTCCTCTAATGGCTCTCGCTCACTTAGACTCGTTTCGCCTATTGCCCTTATGATCTAATTGTGGTAATCTTACCTCTCGGCATCGATTTCAAACAATATCAAACTAACAACTAAACCTGGCCAATATTTAATTGAAAGCAATAGTAATTGACAATAAGAATTCAAGCAAATTAATAGTTAAACTAATATTTATGAGCAAAACATCACCAATTAGTCCATGGATCCCCTAGTCCTAGAAGAGGAACTACTCACTCATAATTAATGAAACAGAAACTAAAACAATAAAAGTAATTAAGATACTAAACATGATTAAACTAAACAACAATCAAGAAAATTAAATCTAAACATAAAACTATGAAAATTAAGAACATAAATTAAAAATAATAATAATCATAACTAAAAACAAGAATTGAGAATAAAATAGAACCTGAATATTATTGATTGAATGATTGAATAGAGTTTTACACTTTGAGAGAATTTTAGAGTAAACTAGGATTTCCAAAATCTAAAAAGGCGTCCTTGACTAATTAGGAGCAAAAACACTTAAGTACTTAGGCTAAACAAGGAAAAACGCGTGATTTTGGGCCTTCAGAGCCACCCGCCCGGGCTACCCGGGCGTGCAGCCCTCACCCGGGCGCACAGCCTCGACCCGGGCGGGTAGCCTAATTTGTTTCGTTTCTCGGTTTTTCGCTCGTTCTTCCTTAATTGCCTCTTTAATTCTTCGTTTTAACACTTCTAGTCTTCGGTTTAGCTTCCCAAGTGACTTCAACTCTTTACTAACTTCTTCAAGTGCTTCAAAAGGCTCGGAGAACAACGATAAATCATCGATTCCTGCAAAATCTAATAAAAAGCACAACAAACACTCGAAATAGCAAAAGTTAGTAGAAATGGCTCAAAAGAGCCGTATTAGAGCTAAGAATCAACCGGGATCGGGGATAAAATACATATAAAATATCAACTTATCAAACTCCCCCAAGCCAAACCTTTGCTTGTCCTCAAGCAAACAACTAAGCAAACAATGACTTCACCCCTTTAACTTTGTAAAACAAGACTAACTCAAGCAATTCCGAGTATGCAAGATCCTCAACCAACCTATCAAAATCCCTTGACCGCCATTCACTCAAATCAAAATCAATGAGCCAACCATGTAAGAAATAGAAGTCAATGACTAGAGTAGCTCACTCGGTGTCACTCCACACATAAAATTGAGCATAGATAATGAAGCTCACCCTTAATCCCGAAAAAAAAAATGCAAATGCAACAAGTGTTTGAATGCAAAATTTGAGAACCCAAACCCATATCTCACAGCTCATGCAAGTGTTTAAAGGTAATCACTCAATCCTAGTATGAAAGTCGACTCGAAATGCAAGTAATACTCCCTAGCTTTGGCAATTGACTCAATTCACAAAAACTAAAAATATGCACACGCTGATCAAAAAGGTCTTTATGAGCTTGTAACGTGGCTAGGGTGATGGGTAGGATAGAATTTGGGATAATGTGGCGGTAAATGCGGGCTATACACATGTAGCAATTAGAAATCAAAATCAACATCTCCAACATCAACTCCAACATCAAACCAATTCACATGGGATCACATCACACCATAAAGCTTCACATTTCAACTACTCCAAATCTTACAAGTCTTTTCTTTTTCAACATCTTTTCAATTTATCTTTTTTTTTCATTTTTTTCATTTTTCATTTCTATTTATTTTTATTTTTATTTTTTTTTTCTTTCAACTTTCAAGATTTTTTCAAATTAGACTCACGACTCTTAATGACATGTCAAGGACAAAATCATCACACATACATATCTAGGCCAATAAAAGATGTATAACATTTTAATTCTTCATTAAACTAGCCTAGACATTGGTATGCAGAGCCTTAATGTGAGATCTATTATAAAACTTTAATAACAACCTTTTCACAAATTTCCAATCCTCCAAAACCTTCAATCAATTGCAACACAACAACAAAACAACTCCTCAACTCCCCCAAGCCAAGCTTGGGCATATATCAAATGATTAGAACAAGGCCAAATAGGGTTGTAATGTGGCTAAAATGCAAATGAAGGGTAAAAGCTCAAAATAAGGACCAAGGGAAATTTTGTGAAGGAATGCCTAAAATCTGAAAGCTCCTAAAAGAAATGAATGCCTTTTATCATTCGCAGCATGTAACATATCAAAGCCAAGCTACTAGAGTCAAAAGCCAAAACATGGATCATACAAGCACCAGGAACTAAGCACACATGAAAGAAAATAAGCATAGAAAAATGTATGCGGCTCAAATCCTCCCGTTAACACAGTTCAAGCCTCTACTCTACACATGGTTATAATGGCAAGATTAGAAATCGTTTCAAGCTAAGTCAAGTTCAAGTCCAAGTTGGCAATTCCCAAAACAAAACTCATCACATGCCCAAATCAATCAAAAACATTTTTAAATAAAATGCGGGGCACAGGGAAGTCACCATTCACAAAGTTTCATCAAACCAATCAATCAAACAATCAACTAAAGTTAACTAACAAAAGCAAAAAGAAATCTAAACTATGAAAGCAGTACATTTTTTTTTTGGTCATATGTAAACTCCTACTTCTAACAAGTAGTACAAACCATATGACTATTCTAATAAAGTCATATGTAAACTCCTACTTCTAACAAGTAGTACAAACCATATGACTATTCTAATAAAGCAATAAAATTACACTAGAAAGCAGTAAAAACTAAACTAAGAAAGCAATAAAGTTACCTCCCCCAAGCCGGACTCAGCAATGTCCTCATGCTGAAGGAAGTAAGGGACTCCTCTCAGTCAGACTGGAGGAAAGTGTCAGTGTCCTCACTGGCACTACCATCATCATCATCATCATCACCACCACCACCTGCTCCTCCTGCTCCACTGGTCCCTTCTCCAGGGTTGAAGTGGTACCATGACGGGTGGGGGCCAGCGGAGGGCACTACGCCGGTACAGACGTAGTGGTCGTAGATCGGGTACATAGCAAGACGATGATCCTGCTCAAAAGTGGCAAACCGATCCATGAACTGCTGCTGCTGGATCTGGAAGTTGTTAAACTGGTTCTGCAGCTGGTTCATCTGCGCCTGCCACGGGGCAGGGTCTGTAGGTGGTTGTTGTGGGGGCTGCTGGGGTTGTGGCTGCTGGGGTTGGCTCGGCCCAGCCTGTCCTGAAGTACCTGCAGAAGAACCTGCAAGACGACCATCCAGAGGCATAAGATAGGATTGCTGATCAGGCAGCAATCCGGTCAGTGAAGTATCAGGGAGGGTAACAGAAACTCCCTTAGATGGTCCTATGTACCATCTGATGCGCCCCCCACCACACAAATCTAGCCAATCACAGTGGTTGAGGTAGGCGGCATCCAAGTAGCGGGACCCCACAGCAGGGGTCCTCCCGTACTCAAAGTTCGCCTTATAGTACCTGCCAACAAAAGTCAGAAGGCCACCAAAAACAATATTGTTAATGGTAGGCTCACCAAATCGATCGGTACCAGTATAAGTCTTACATTGGGTATGGAGATGCATAGCAAATAGATGGGGGAGATGAAGATGATAAGGAAATGAAGTTTTAACTAAGTGCCTTCCCAGGCACCACATCTCTCTGGTATGAACTTCATGTTGTTCAAACCGACCAAATACCGTTCCTGCAAGAAAACGGTGAGTGATCCTAGCAGAAGGCTGGTGGATTAAATTGGCCTTTGCATGCTGCCAGTTGGTCAGATGCACACCTGTCAAAGAATACCGCCAAGCTACATCATCAAAGCCCTTTGGGGGTCTAGCACGCCCCCAGCTGGCCAAACCAAATATTGCCCCAAAATCTTCGATCGTTTCATAACGATCTACATTAAACATTCTAAAGCTGACACCCCTAACAGGTGCCTTGGGGTTAGGCCTGTCAATTTCAAAACTTGACATAAACTCATATGTTATGTCAGGGTAAGTTGGGGCATCCATACCAAAGAAACTATGCATACCCATAGAACGATATAATTCTTCAGTTTCATTATGAATACCTAAAGCATGCAATAGTTGATGATCAATGAAACGGGTGGGGGTCACATGCCTTAATTTTAGTTTTTCGAATCTTACCTTTTGCTCTTGGGAACCAAAAGCAACTAACCCATATGTAGGATCGCGTCCTAGCCCTCGTGGTTCGCCTCTTGAGCTTTCTCCAACCCGTTGCCTTTTTGGTGCCATGGAAGATTATGGAGTAGTGATTAGTGGGTGTGAGATGAAAGTGGTTATAAGTGAAAATATTTTGTGGGGATCTAAGAGAGAATGGAAAAAGATTGATTTTGGTGAAAATTTGAGTGAATTTGGGTGAGTAATGAGTGAGATATAGTAGAGAGAAGTTAGAGAGAAGTTAGAGAAAATATGGAGGAATTTGTAGAGAGAGAAAGTGAAGATAAGAAAATGAGAGGTGAGAGAAGGAAGAAGGAAGAAAGAAGAAGAAAAGAGGGCCGTGGGAAGAAGGAAAGGAGGAGAAAAAAAAAAGAAAAAAAATAAAANGAAGGAAAGGAAAGGAGGAAAAAAAAAATAAATAAAAAAAATGAAAACAGGCCACACGCCCGGGCTGGGAGCAGCGCGCCCGGGTAGGGGTTGCTCGCCCGGGTCACCCGGGCGCATGGCTAGGGGGAGGATTTTTGAAAAACTGGAAAAAAAAAACTAAGTGTGGGAAATGTGGTTGCGCGCCCGGGACGAAGGAATTTCGCCCGGGGTGGTGCTGTTCGCCCGGGTCACCCGGGCGAATGTCCACTTTGAACTTTTTCGTCTTTTTTCTTCTTTTCACCTAAATTTCACCTGTAATCACACCGAAATACTTGAAGAATTCATTAGTACCTCACTCTCCCCTTACCAATACTAAGAAATGAGCTAGAGTCCCTACTAAACTAAGAAAATAAAAATGAAAAAAACTACTAAAAAAAACTAAACTAACTACGGGTTGCCTCCCGCAAAGCGCTTGTTTAAGGTCATTAGCTTGACCATATTACCTCATAGCTCACAAGGGTGTGGGTCTCGGAGATTGATTTCTTCAACTAGGCCAACAACGTCACCTTCATAGTAGTGCTTGAGGCGATGTCCATTAACCTTGAATCGCTCTCCTTTCTCGTTCTGGACCTCTACAAATCCATATTTGCTTACCATAGTAACAGTGAAAGGACCGCTCCACCTAGACCTCAGCTTTCCGGGAAAAATTTTCAGTCTAGAATTAAATAATAAGACCTTATCACCTTTTGCAAATTCCTTTCTTACGATTCGCTTATCGTGCCATCTCTTAGTCTTTTCCTTATAAATCTTAGCACTATCATAGGCTCCCAATCGAAACTCGTCTAGCTTATTTAGTTGGAGTAACCGTTTCTCACCAGCAAGCTTAGCATCCATGTTGAGCTCCTTTACGGCCCAGAAAGCCTTGTATTCTAACTCAACTGGCAAATGGCACGCTTTTCCATACACTAATCGATATGGAGATGTACCGATAGGTGTCTTAAAGGCCGTTATATACGCCCATAATGCATCATACAACTTGCTACTCCAATCCTTCCTTGACTTTGCAACCGTTTTCTCCAGGATGGCTTTGATTTCTCGATTTGAAACCTCTACCTGACCACTGGTTTGTGGATGATATGCTAATCCTGTTCTGTGATAAACACCGTATTTCTCCAGCAGTTTATCTAGCCGTTTCTCATGGAAATGCTTTCCCCCGTCACTGATGACAGCTCTAGGAACTCCGAACCTGAGAAAGATAACCTGCCGAAACATCCTCAAAACAGTGTTAGAATCACAATGGGGGGTGGCAAGATCTTCCACCCATTTAGAAACATAATCTACAGCCACTAATATGAAACGATTACCATTCGAGGATGGGAAAGGGCCCATGTAATCAATACCCCAAACATCAAAAACCTCTACTTCCAATATAGCTGTTTGGGGCATTTCGTGCCTTTGTGAAATATTACCTGTTCGTTGGCACGAATCACAAGACATAATAAAAGCTCGAGCATCCTGTAGGATGGTAGGCCAATAAAAACCTAATTCAAGGACCTTAAACATCGTCTTAGAAGGTCCGGCATGACCTCCATATGGTGATGAATGANCCATATGGTGATGAATGGCAATGGTGGAGTACACCATAGACTTCCCATTCTGGAACGCATTTCCTGTATAAACCATCTGCACACTCACGAAACAAGTTAGGATCATCCCAAAAGTATCGCTTAACATCGTGCACGAATTTCTTTTTCTGCTGATAGGTCAAATCAGAAGGTAAGACACCTCCTACAACATAGTTAGCAAAATCAGCAAACCAAGGGGAAGAAACCACAGATTGCAAACAAATGTTCATCAGGAAAAGAATCATCAATGGGGGTAGAGATCTCCCCATCATCATACCGTATCCTCGATAAGTGGTCAGCTACCACATTCTCTGCTCCCTTCTTATCACGAATCTCGAGATCAAACTCTTGAAGCAACAGAATCCACCGAATAAGCCTCGGTTTGGCTTCCTTCTTTCCAAGCAGGTACTTAAGAGCTGCATGGTCAGTGTAAACAATAACTTTCGAATCTACAAGATAGGCACGAAATTTATCTAATGCATAAACAATAGCAAGTAGCTCTTTTTCTGTGGTGGCATAATTCACTTGAGCTTCATCTAAGGTTTTACTAGCATAATAAATAGCATGTAGGACCTTATCCCTCCTTTGACCTAGAACTGCACCGACTGCAAAGTCACTAGCATCACACATTATTTCAAAAGGTAAATTCTAATCGGGAGACTGTATAATGGGTGCAGAAATTAGTGCATTTTTGATCAGATTAAAGGACTCCAGACACTCATCGGTGAAATTAAATTCAGCATCTTTCAACAGCAATTGAGTTAGTGGTTTCGCAATTTTAGAAAAATCCTTAATAAACCTGCGATAAAAACCAGCATGACCCAAAAAACTTCTTACCCCTTTTACATTCACCGGAGGTGGTAGTTGCTCAATTACCTGTATTTTCGCCTTATCCACCTCAATACCGCGTTCGGACACCAAATGTCCCAAAACCACTCCTTCATTGACCATAAAATGACATTTTTCCCAATTTAAAACCAGATTTACCTGTTCACATCTTTCGAGAACTTTGATTAGATTAGTCAAACATGAATTAAAATGAGAACCATAAACACTAAAATCATCCATGAAGACCTCCATAATAGATTCTATGAACTCAGAAAAAATGCTCATCATACAACGTTGAAAAGTAGCTGGTGCTTACACAAACCAAAAGGCATTCTGCGATAAGCAAAAGTAACGTAAGGACATGTAAAAGTCGTTTTCTCCCTGTCATCGGGATGGATGGGGATCTGAAAGAAACCCGAATATCCATCAAGATAGCAGAAATACTTATTCTTAGCTAATCTTTCCAGCATTTGATCAATAAAAGGGAGGGGGAAATGATCCTTTTTAGTTGCAACATTCAGTTTTCTATAATCAATACACATTCTCCATCCTATAACAACTCTAGTAGGAATTAATTCATTTTTATCATTACGAACAACAGTTGTTCCCCCTTTCTTAGGGACTACCTATACGGGGCTTACCCACTGGGAATCAGGCACCGAGTAAATAATACCTGCATCTAGAAGTTTAAGAACTTCTTTCTTTACCACCTCCTGCATGTTAGGATTCAAACGACGTTGACCCTGTATACATGGTTTATGACCTTCCTCTAAATGAATTCTATGCATGCAAAAATCAGGACTAATACCAGTCAAATCATCAATAGTATAACCAATAGCCTTTTTATGAGACTTAAGCACAGACAAAAGTTTATTTAATTGACTATCAGTAAGAGAAGCACTGACAATGACTGGGTACAACTCCTTATCATCTAGAAAAGCATATTTCAAATTAGAGGGGAGGGGTTTCATCTCAGGTTGGGTTACCTGTTTAACAGAACAAACCTCTTGTGGTAACTCAATAAATTTCCGGCTCTTCATCGGATTTAATTCCTCACTAGTGAGATCCTGGACCAATTCATCGGTATCAATTGTACCTTCACTGGCACCAACATCAAGGCAAACAACGGCCTCCAGAAGATCCTTTGTAGTGGATCGAGGCATATCATCAATAACAATTTCATCAATGACACCAATAACATAACATGACTGTTCCATCATAGGACTCTTAAGAGCAGCATTAAGATTAAAGAATACTTTATCATCCCCTACAGAAAGAGTCAAACTACCATTTTTGACATCAATAACGGCACCTGCAGTGTGTAAGAAAGGTCTACCAAGAATAATTGGGATATGAGCATCCTCATCCATATCTAACACAACAAAATCAACAGGAATAAAAAATTTCCCGACTCTCACCGGGACATCCTCTAAAATACCTTTAGGGTATTTCACTGTCCTATCTGCCATCTGCAAGGTGATGTTAGTAACCTTTAAAGCACCCATATCAAGTTTTTTACAAATAGATAAAGGCATAACACTAACACTAGCCCCTAAATCACATAAAGCTTTATCAATGAACAGTGGGCCAATATTACAAGGAATAGAAAAACTTCCCGGGTCCTTTAGTTTCGGTGGTGACTTGTTTTGCAATATGGCACTGCACTCCTCCGTAAGTGCTACGGTCTCCACCACATTCAACTCACGTTTCCTGCTTAAAATATCTTTCAAAAATTTAGTATAAGTAGGAATTTGAGTGATCAAATCAGTAAATGGAACAGTAACCTGCAAATTCTTCACAATATCTAAAAATTTACTGAAATGATTATCATTCTTACTTCTGGTTACCCTGTTCGGAAAGGGTAACCTAACCTGTGACCTCGGGATCGTATCAATCGACGTGTCATCTACCTTCTTCTTAGGTGCTTCGGCCTCCTTAGCTGGAACTGTCTCCAAATCTTCAATCACCACATCACTGGTCTTTTCAGCTCCACCTGCAACATCAGAATTAACATCATCAGTAGGCATTTTCGGGCCCTCATAAGCAGTTCCACTCCTCAAAGTGATGGCATTGACATGGTCCCTCGGGGGATTCTGTGATGCCTGTGATACTGGAGGTGTAGGTTGTGATGGAAGGTGGCCTGGTTGCCTTTGAGCAGTGGATTGTGCAATCTGAGCTATCTGAGTCTCCAGGTGCTTGTTGTGAGCCTGCATTGCCTCCATATTTTTCTGCATTTGCAACATCATATTTTTTAACTCCGAGATTTCTCCACTAGGTTGAACTGGCATTGGTGGTGCTGATAGTGGTGGCCTACTGAAACCTGGTAAGGTGTGGTGGTACATGTCTCTGCATCTGCTGGGGTGCCTGCTGAGGTGATATAGCTTGCTGAGGATTCTGTACAGNGCTATTGTTCTTGTAGGAAAAGTATGGGTGATCCTTCCAGCCCGGATTATATGTATTAGAATATGGATTGTTCTTATAGGCTTGAAAGGCACACACTTGCTCTACTGAACTAGTACATGACTGAGAACTATGACCGAACGAACCACAGGAATCACAGGAAGGATCAGTACATCCCGAAAGTGCAGCTACAGGTGATGGTGGAGGAGCTGTAGTACCAATCTTATCAAGCTTCTGACTTATGGCATTGATCTGTGCAGCTAGACTCTCATACTTATCATCAACTACATGTTTTCCACCTTTCTTGGAATGCCCTTTAAGGTTACCAAACTGTGAATTATGAGTGGCTATTTCATCAATCAGTTCATATGCAGCATTGACCTCCTGGTTCATGAATCGACCATTAGCAGCAGAATCTAACAAAGCTCTACTCTCATTACCCAACCCATTGTAGAATGACTGAACCAGAAACCATTTCTCAAGCCCATGATGAGGACACATTCTCAACAACTCTTTAATCCGTTCCCAAGCATCATAAAGTGACTCATCTGTCTCCTGATTAAAGTTAGTAATTTGACTCCTCAATAAAGCTGCTCTCTGTGGTGGATAGTACTTTCTCTGAAAAGCAAGGGCCAAGTCCTCCCAACAATTAGTTGTGGCCATATTAAGATCATTCAACCAGGTTCTAGCTTGTCCCTCATGAAAATGGGAAACATTCTCCTTCTAATGTAATCCTTAGAAACGTTCATTTGCTTGATAGTATCACAAGTATTAGAGGGAAATTTTGTAAGTGTAAATTTGGATCCTCCTTCAATGTCCCTGAAAACTTATTTCGTTCAACCATATTCACAAGAGCCGGTTTCAGTTCAAAGTTGCAGCATCGGTATCGGGTACTGAATAACCTCCAGTCATAGACTCCGTACTAGGCAAGGAATAGTCTCTCAACGAACGGGCCACAGGTGGCGGTGGTGGAGGTGGTGGTCCTCTACCCTGTCCTTCTCCTTCGGCAACCATTTCGACCTCTAAATAACCTTCAAACAACGGGTTGAAAGTAAACTCGAAAAACTGAGACAAATCAGAAACAGTTTCCTCCCACAGATCGGGGAAGAAAAATTCTGCGTCTACTACGTCTCAACCGCTTAAAAAATACTCGCTCGGGCTCAGAAAATGAAAGTGTCAGGCTCGTGGTTGGTTTCTAAACCTATAAACCTGCACAATATGTAACTCCGAGCAAAGATAAACCCGCCTCAAAGAACCAAAAAGTTCTTGAGACTAAGAAAAATAAAAAGAAAAACATATAACCCCACTAATGAATTAAAAATTGCCTCCCCCGCAACGGCGCCAAAATTTGATGAGGCTATCGCCACACTATCAAAAATAACCTAACCACTCTAACTAATATATGCTAGGGAAGTAGGGAACGAATCCACAGGGAAGCAATTAAACCTATCAGTTCTAAAAAGTCTAAACTGTATAAAGGGCCTTTGAGTGATGATTGTGACTAAGAAATCAACTAGAATTAGAGCTAAATTGATTAAGAGAATTAATTAATAACTAAACCTAGGACATCGGTTCACCACAGATTAACCAGTGAATTTGCACACAAATAATTAATTATATTATCAATTTCCTTGAATTAAGGTCCACTAATTCTCTCGAATCTAGTCCCCTTCAAAACTCCTCTAATGGCTCTCGCTCACTTAGACTCGTTTCGCCTATTGCCCTTATGATCTAATTGTGGTAATCTTACCTCTCGGCATCGATTTCAAACAATATCAAACTAACAACTAAACCTGGCCAATATTTAATTGAAAGCAATAGTAATTGACAATAAGAATTCAAGCAAATTAATAGTTAAACTAATATTTATGAGCAAAACATCACCAATTAGTCCATGGATCCCCTAGTCCTAGAAGAGGAACTACTCACTCATAATTAATGAAACAGAAACTAAAACAATAAAAGTAATTAAGATACTAAACATGATTAAACTAAACAACAATCAAGAAAATTAAATCTAAACATAAAACTATGAAAATTAAGAACATAAATTAAAAATAATAATAATCATAACTAAAAACAAGAATTGAGAATAAAATAGAACCTGAATATTATTGATTGAATGATTGAATAGAGTTTTACACTTTGAGAGAATTTTAGAGTAAACTAGGATTTCCAAAATCTAAAAAGGCGTCCTTGACTAATTAGGAGCAAAAACACTTAAGTACTTAGGCTAAACAAGGAAAAACGCGTGATTTTGGGCCTTCAGAGCCACCCGCCCGGGCTACCCGGGCGTGCAGCCCTCACCCGGGCGCACAGCCTCGACCCGGGCGGGTAGCCTAATTTGTTTCGTTTCTCGGTTTTTCGCTCGTTCTTCCTTAATTGCCTCTTTAATTCTTCGTTTTAACACTTCTAGTCTTCGGTTTAGCTTCCCAAGTGACTTCAACTCTTTACTAACTTCTTCAAGTGCTTCAAAAGGCTCGGAAAACAACGATAAATCATCGATTCCTGAAAAATCTAATAAAAAGCACAACAAACACTCGAAATAGCAAAAGTTAGTAGAAATGGTTCAAAAGGGCCGTATTAGAGCTAAGAATCAACCGGGATCGGGGATAAAATACATATAAAATATCAACTTATCACCTACGTCAGCATCGGCCTGTTTTAGTAGTAGTTTATTGATTATTTATGAGGACCTATAGTTTTTATTATCCTCGCTCACACAAGGGCAAAGAAATCGTATTTCAAAAACATCAATTGGAAAAAAAAAAAAAAAGGTAATCAGTGACGAATCGAATGACTATGAGCCATCATTTGGGAAAATGCATGTTGAGAAACAAGAGTTTTATCTAATTAATGTCGTCAACGAACATCAACTATCACCTTAGCTTCAATTATCACCTTCAAATTATCCTCTTATATATAATATGAGGCAATCCGAGGACTGTGCTCTCAGGTGTATATCTCTTGATATACACTCGTTTTTGCAAAAATAAAACATCAAGTATTTTTCATAGAACATTGATCATATTATAAAACAATAATGTTTTTTTACAGAACAATATGGAAAACAAAACAATAAGTACAGTTTGTAAAACATTAACTGCTACAAAACATTAACCTAGGATAAAAAAACATGAACAAAAAATATATGTATATTTAAGCTATAATGTTAACTCCAAAATATGAATCTAGTACAGAAATTTGAAGTGTAGAACTTGGATTGCTTAAATGACAAATAGTTGCATCATCTGCTGCATTCATATACTCCTGTTGAAAAAAAAATATAAATTGAATTAGTGAAAAAAATATAATAAAACAATTATGTTATCTAATAAAACAATAGATGTATATAAAAACACAATTTATAATTTAAGATAATAAAACAATATAGTTGTTTTCTAAAATAGTTTAATTAAACATCTCCGGTTAAACAAAAAACAAACAATAAAATAATAAAAAACCTAATAAAACAAAAAAATTATAAAACGTCATATTATATTTATAAAACATATAGTCAATCTCTAAAAAACAACTGTGTTATGTTAAATTTTGTAAAACATATGCTTTTATAATAAAACAATTGAAAAATTCATAAAAACCTAATATAATAAAAATATTGACTATAATATAGCATAAGCTATACTCAACAAAACAAAAAAATTATAAAACATCGTATCATATTTATAAAACATACAGTTGATTTCTAAAAAACAAGTGCTCAATGTTAAACATGTATAGTTTAACTAGAACATCTGCATTTTCAATAAAACAATTGGTAAAAAACATAAAACATTATAGATCATAAGCTAAAAATAACATAATAAAATTTTTATAAAACATCGTATAATATTATAAAACATTAATATTATTTAATAAAACAATGAATGTATATAAAAAAAATAAGATTTGTAATTTAGCATAATAAAACATTAACTAATATAAGATTTAATTTGTGTTTTATATGAAACTTTAAAACATCAACTATATATTTTAGAACATAAAATATAACAAAACAAACATGCTTTGAAAACGTCAAATTATATATTATTAAAATATAACTAATAATAAAACAAACACTAGAAAATTTAAAACATTATTTTGTTGTTATAAAACATTAAAAGTATAACCTGCACAGATTTTTGTGCATTTACCTTAGTTTTACTAGCACTCTTTGCAGCTCTATTCTTCCAAGCGTTAATCTGTCCTTTTTTGATATTACTCATCTTCTTCAAAGTACTCTTTGACATTGCATTTTTTGTACCATTTTTCCTTTTCTTCGATGGGTCTTTTACCTCGGGCTCGGGTGGATAAAGCATGTTCTCCACTTCTTCTACTGTAGTTGATCCATCAACATTCTGTTGGTTTTCAAAAAACAACTTTTCTATGTTAAACTTCTGTAGTTTTAGTAAAACATCTTCAGTGCATATATAAAACAATCGCTTCGAAACATAAAACAGAACATAACAAAAATATTGAGAATTATTAAACAATACATTCATCAAACATGTTTATGAATTATTACTTGATAATTATAAATAATATAATTTATTTTAAAAAAACAACTATAACAATATTAAATTCAACATAAAAAGTAACTTCAATTATAGCAGTATTTTATAAAACATCATTTCATATTTATAAAGCATATTTTGATTTCTGAAAAACAAATGTTCTATGTTAAACTTGCATATTTTAAGTAAAACATCTTCGTTTTATAATAAAACAATTTATAAAAAAAACATAAAACATAATAGTACAAAAATATTAAGAATAATAGACCACAAGTTCAATCTAGCAGAACAAAATTTTCATAATACATCAATTCATATTTATTGAACAATGCATATAATCTATAAAATATACCTTATATAGTTGATGAACTCTTGTTGTTTTTCTTCAATCTTTCTCTATAAAAAACAAAGAATCTTTGTCTAACTGTCACATTGACAGATCTGAAATAACGCTGCCTTTTTCTCACTCCAAAACCATATTTGAAGCCATACTAATCATCTTTGTTTTGAATTATATCATCTTCTTCTAAAACTAATTTTCTGGATAAAATATCCAGAACTTTAAATCTAGCAAGAGATTTGTCCATCAATAAAACTGTAAAAATATTATAGAAGAATAAAAAACTGGGAAAAAAAACAGAGAGAAAGAGGAAAAAACCAAAGAGAAAGAGAAATTAAGTAGAGGAGAAATAACGAAAGTTTGAATCAAGTGATGTTAATTTATATAGGCTGTAAATTATTTATAAAAAGTAGAAAAATAAAACTGATAAAACATTTAAATAAAATTATAAAACATGATAAATAAATAAAACATGTAGTCAAATATAATAAAACAGAGAGAAAGATAAAAAAAACAGAGAGAGAGAGAGAAATCAAGAAGAAAATAAATAATGAAAGTTTGAATCAAATGATCTTAATTTATATATGTTGTAAATTATTTATGGAAAGTGGAAAAATAAACTGATAAAACATTTAAATAAAATTATAAAACATGATAAATAAATAAAACATGCAGTCATATATAATAAAACAGAGAGAAAGAGAGAGAGAACTAGAGAGAAAAAGAGAAATCAATAAGAAAAGAAATAATGAACAATCAATGTTCTATGAAATTCAGTAAGTGTTCTATTAGACAAATATTTGAACCATTGTTTTATAGAAATAGGCAAATGTTTTATCAAAATAATTTTGAACCAATGTTTTATATTTTTGAACTAATGTTTTATCCGCTTAAAAACGGGAGTATATCAAGAGATATACTCCCTAGAGCACCATCGAATTTGGCTAAAATATATCATCTCCAAATAATATCAATGAAAGGAGGACATCAATGACAAACAATTCACCTTGAGGAATTTATTGACAAATATCGGTTTTTTGTTATTATTTTCATTCAACATAATTTCTTCACTAATTACTTTTGATTATCCACTAAATTTAATAGTTTTTCACTACGATATATTTTTTTTTAAAAAAAAAGTTCCCTTCAAAAAGTAGTAACTAATCAAACGAATGACATTTAATAATTTAGAAATAATTTGTTCATGCTAGAATAAATTAATACTAAATCCAAGTACATGCAACTTTTTCGGTAAATACCGTGATAAACGAACTACCGTTTCAAAGCAGTTGCAGTACGTAGGGCTTACATCAATTTAATAATAACACACAATGACAAAAATACTCTTTGAGTAAAATGGGATGTTTCTCAAGTTGAGAAACTGAGAATTTCCCAAAAATAATTAGGAAAGAAAAATATTATTGTAAATAAAATGAAATAAAGTTCTGTTAAATTTGAAATTTTGGCAAGTAGGGAAAAAAAGTTGTTTATTCACATGTTTCCCGCTTTGGTAGTTAGCATTAAGAATGTCACTTTCAAATGTTTACCCTAGTTGCCCATGACCGCAAATGCGCAATTAGGGCTCTAACCAATTAAATTAATGAGTTATTCTTCTCTTTTAATAACTTAGTGAAATCAAAGTAACAAAAACACGTCAAGATATACTATTTGCAACATTGGAGTCGAATGGCTCAGTACTCCATAGCTAGGAACTACCCTAAATAGTTAAATCCCTTTAAAATTGTATACTCTGTAGAAAAAATTTGGTTAAAAAGATGAGTCCATAAATGTGCTCGAAAGTTCGACACAACAAATAACAGAATAGGAATTTATAACCAACATATGAGTATATGACACATAATTTATTCTCGAAATTAAGACAATTGACATGCATCCAATCCAATAGATTAGCACATAGGCACATGTGTTTTTATATTATTACACATTCTGTGCACAGCAAAACCCAGCTCCAACACCTCCACTCCGCGCACTTAGCCTTTTTCTAGCTTGATAACCGAAACAACCTTAAATCCTTAGCAAGTGACAAGCTGCTGAGGCACTACCATGACCAATGGAGCTGACACTATGAATGCGCGCTCTTAGTCAAATCTGGTTATCATCCATCAGCACTTAATAAAGTAATTCATTTATTGAACGTAAACAATATTATCAAACATCATACACCAATTCTCAGCTACATGTGTGTACTTCCTAGATTTCCCTTCTTTTGTTCCTTTTTTTCTACAGCATGTAAGAGAACAAAGGAGGGCATGATCAATTTTGACTTCTACAATGATTGCCCTTCTAATCTACAATCACTCCCTCGATCTGTCGACAAGATTTGATTCTATGTATCTAAAATGTAAAGAACCATACAATGTAACAGACGAGCATCCTGTTTCAAGCTCTTGTATCCTTCACGCACCTTCGAGTCCATAGTCTTCTCCAAAATATGTGTCAACTAATCCATTTGCCATACTTCTAAGGTCTTCATTTTCATGAAACTGGAATCTTTCCATAGCTTCAATGCCATCCTCTCTTTCTACAAGCTTCGGCCCCTCCCCATTCGGCATTCCTCTCAATACCTGAAAATAAATGTAAAACATTAAGTGCTCAAGCAATTTTGAAAAGAATTCTGATATCCCTTAGTATAATTTAGCAGATTTAACGAATTTAATCAAAGTTCTGGGAATCCATCATCATTACTATATACTAGTAGTTACTTAATGCCTTTCAGTAAGATGCCATAGAAAGTGGAGAAGCATGAATTTGACGGTAGTTGCAAGCTGTAACAGGTGAGAGCCTAAATATATCGAAAATCTACATGAGCTATCATAGAAGAGCAGCTCACCAGCTCTATAAATTGCAAACCCAGCCTGGCAGCTTCAATATCAACAGACCGGACAAGCTCGACAAAACCGGTAAGGCATCCTCTGTTAACTAACGAAACCAGGTGCTCCACAATTAGACTTGACTTTCCGGAACCTTCAGTTGGGGACACACATATATTACCAATGACATAGGCTACTTCTTTCCGGACATCAGATGGCGCAGTTGAAAGAAGATGCAGTAGCAATGGTACTGCCTCACTTGAGTACACTAGTTTCTTGTGTTCAATGGAACCTGCAGCAATATTAGACAGCACCCATGCAGCCTCCTACAAAACAAATATACAAAGCCTGGTTAGGTTAATTTTATCAGTTTCTTATCAGTGTTTACTATCAAGAAGTGAACGTTCATCTGAATAATTTTGGTTGGACTGACATTACAAGGTTACACCAATATAATAGACCTAGCCAAATAAAGATACAGAAGCTATTTTCATAAAAGTACGAGTCTCTCTTATCAATAGGAAGTGAATGTCCATCTGCTATACCAATATGCTTTCCCTTACCCCCCAAAAAAAATCTGGGTTTAAGTCTTTTGTTACTACACTAACATAAGAGACTTAACCAAAAAATAGCTATTATATCATCAAAAAATGGCTTTGAGAGCATAAATACTCCCTTCGTCTAACAGTGAGTGTTAATTTTTAACCCAATAAATTTACATATGTCTATGAAATCAATTGTTCTCCTCTCTCTGCATTTAGTTCAATATTTACTAAAATAGTAAAATACTCCCTCCGCTGTGAAAACTACCCTTACTATAAAGTGTAACCAACAAAAAGGAACGAGTGATAAGGAAAATGTAGCCAACAAAAAGGAACAAGTGATGAGGAAAGTCTAGCCAACAAAAGGTACAGATCAAGTACAAAGTAAATATTCTCTTGCTAATCCATCTTTAGGAAGATAGTTAGGCAAACATTTACCTCAAAAAAATTTCAAATTCGAATTACCCCAATCCCATAAGTTAAATCATTAAATACTTTTTTTTTGGACTAAAGTTGAGTTGTTAATGTATGAAAGAATATATAGTGTAGAAGACCGTAAGTCCATAGAAAACAGAAATATAATTTATAGAAAAACAAAATTGTGTTTTGGGCAAAGGTTGCACAACTCCATAAGCACGACACCACTGGCTTGCTCAACGCACTACTTCTCCCGCACAAAATACCTGAGATCCTTATGTTGTTAAGGGAAATCAAACACTCTTCTCCAACCAAATCACCCACCTGAGAACCAAAATAGGTCAACTCCATAGACCTATCGTGTCTTATTCCTTTAAAAACTAGTCACAGCTCACAAGCAACTTAATTTGGACAAGCTCAGCCAGCCCCCACCTCTGCAGTACGTGACAACAACAAAGCCTTTATCCCAAAATTGCTTGGGTACGGCTAGACATGAATCAATAAGTGGAATCGCAAAAGTCAACATCATTGCAATATGATAGGACAACAAAAAAGTGACCTCAGCAGAAACAAGAGTTGCTTGATTGATAGCTTTGCAGTTTTTTATTTTTATTTTATTTTATATTATTTTATTTTATTTTTTTTTTTTGAGAAAAATAGCTTTGCAGTTAGCACAAACCACATTTAGTGGGATTGCTTTGTGGGCTTCTCCCCACCTGCACATTTGCAACTAATCATAGCTGAGGCACACAAAAGCCTACTAAGCAAGAGTAGAAGCAGGAAAACTGAAGGTTTAAAGCTTTTTGAAGGGGATCATAAAGTTTGTGAGACAATATTCCACTAAAATCAAGTAATCAACCAAGAATCCAAGACAATACTTGGGTTGAGAAAATCTGCCAACTGTCTCAAGGAAATCAACAGATTAACAAGCCCATCTTGCTCCAAATCAAAAATAAGCTTCTTGACGTGAAAATTCTAAGATATTGGACTAACACTTCACTTCATGGAAGTATATAAAATAAAAGCATTATGAGTAGAGACTAGAGAAAAAGGCATAGATGAAGGGAAAGGATAAACAATCCATATTTTCCCACACAATCTGTTCCAAAAAGAAGCACTGTGTTGATCAACCTTGTAGGTTGTAGCATCAACTTGACTAACGGAAAGAAATGAGTAAAACCTAAAAATTCTAGGGGCTGGTATAGCCATGTAGGAAGTAGTTGCATGAACGCCAGCAGGTGCACAAATAATAACTCCATACCCAAATTATAAAACCCCAAAAAATAATTGAAATCCATGCCTCATCAAATCAACCAGATTTTCCACAGTGGAACCAAAACACTACATGTCATCACTACAACTAATGAGGCAGGAATGAAAAATTGTCTCCTAGTCAGGCAAGCTGTCTTCAATCTTTCAACGACCTCTTCTCTTTAATAATATGTCCTTTGATGTTAACATTTCACATTCCTCTTGACCATCACCAAAAAACAGGCTCATACTTGGCCATGGATCCCTATGTTTCCCTTTCCAACATAAATTCCTAAAATAACTTTGACATTTTCTCATTCAGATGTACCTTTTACTTTCTTTTTTTTCATATGGTACCTCAAAGAGAAATTCATTAAATGCCTTTTCCGACTTTAAGAAAATATATATATATAATCAGGGAATTTGTAAGAGACTTGCCCATTTATCTTATGGTAGCTAATATAACAATCCATGGATAACCTTAAAACATGTAATTAAAACTACTGCCTTAATTTAAAGTTCTTCCTTTGACAAAGTTCCTAAAGTTCCTCCGACAAATTAAAACCCTTCATAGCCAGTGCTCTGAAACCTTAATACTGCACCTGCTTCTTTAGACCACATAATTTTTTGGAGGGAACCTCATCAGTTCCCAGCATTTGTAAAAAAACTCTTAAATGGATCAAAGAACTCGAGATATAGGGGCGGTTAAGTGTGTGAAAAATGTTGATCAAAGAGTGTTTGTTGATGATAACAAGATAAAGAGTAGAAGAAGGTCTTACTTTGATAATTTATTTAATGAGGTTCGAGACCAAGAGATTGAAGATGTAGCTATTACTCATGATATGGTAAATAGGGATTTTATGAGGAGGATTCATTCAAAAAGCTCTAAAAATGATGGGGTCAATGAAAGCTGTGGAGCCAGATGGTATTCCTATTGAGGTATGGAGATGTTTGGGAGATAAAGGAATCGACTAGTTGACAACTCTCTTCAACAAGATATGAAGAAGTAATGGGATGCGAATGGAGGAAGAGCACCATAATCCCGGTGTATAAGAACAAAGGTGATGCAAGATTGTGCTAACTATAAAGGAATCAAGCTAATGAGCCATACCATGAAACTTTGGGAATGAATTATTGAATCGAGGTTGAAAAGATTTGTACAAATTTCAGAGAATCGGATTGGATTTATGCCAAGAAGGTCAATTATGGAGGCAATTAATCTCATGAGGCAACTTATGGAGTACTATAGGGATAAAAAGAACCTAAATATGATTTTTATTGACTTGGAGAAAGCATATGATAAGGTAACGAGGGCAGTGCTATAGTGATCTCTTAAGATATATGTCGATATCATTAAAGATATGTATGAGGGCCTGAGGGGGTTAGCACGAGAGTATGAACTAGTGTTGGGAAAATAGAAGAGTTCCCTATCACAAATGGTGTACATTTAGGTTCTACACTTAACTCACTTGGCCCTTTTCTTTCTTCCATAGCCATGGACGAATTGACAAGGTCAATTCAAGATGGTATGCCTTGGTGCATGATGTTTGCGAGTGATATTGTGTTGGTCGATGAATCGAAAGAAGCACTGGAAAGCAACTTGAAGTCGTGGCGAAGAACGTTGGAATCAGTGGGATTTAAAGTTGAATAGAAGTAAGAAAAAATATATGGAGTGTGTATTCAGTGGGACGAGGCACAAGACGACAAGTTCAATTAGTTTGGATGGAAAGATTGTCCAATGTTCTGATTTCCTTTGGTATTTAGCATCCATTATCTAAAAGAACGTTGGATTAGACGGGGATGTGGACCGGGCTTGTTGAAGTGGAAGGGAGCTTAAGGTTTTTTATGTGATTGGGGTATGCCTAACAAATTGAAGAGAAATTTTTACCGCATAGCAATTAGACCAGCATTGCTTTACAGGAGCGAATATTGGGCTTTGAAGGAGCGAATATTGGGCTTTGAAGTACTATCACCTCCATAAGATGAGTATGGCATAGATGTGTAGGCTACGTTGGATGTGTAGGCTACGTTGGATGTGTGGACATACAAGAAAAGATAAAATATGGAATGACGTTAACTGGAGGAAATTGGCGGTTGCTTCAATTGAAGATAAAATGAGGGAAGATTGTCTAATATGGTTTGGACATGTCGGACGGAGATCGGATAACGCTCCGGTAAGGATATTGGAAGAGTGTCAACGGGAGGAACGGAGGAGAGGTACACCAAAGCAAACTTGGATGAGGATTGTTAGCGGAGATATGACGGTTTTGAGGCTTGAAGAAAATTAAGTGTCAAACAGGAAAGATTGGAGGAAGAGGATTTCGGCAAATGACTTTATGAATCCTAATATTGGTTCATGTTTATTCGACCCCAAATTAATTTGGGACTAAAGCTTTGTTGTTGTTGTTGCTGTTGTTGGATCAAAGTTCTTTTTCCATATAACCCCCTTAGCTCTTTACCCACATTTCACAGTGGTAGTTAGTCTAGACAACTCTTTCAAATGTCTTTAAACTCCAACCTAACTACATTTGAACAACCAACATATGACAAATCACGAAAACAAGGTCACAAGCCCGGAGCATCCCTATCTTTTCAAAGGTTTGAAAGACCGCCAAATGAATAAAACAATCAAGCCCCTTTACCATAATGACAGCTGGAAATCTACATATGTAAAGGAATCTATACATTATACTAAAAGGCGTTTCAAAGAAAGTCTTTGTGCCACATGGCATTTGCCTCAAAACAAGAATGCAATTGTGTTGGATCTCAAAAAAATACATAGATAGTGTTATACTTAGGAATTTGAACACGTTACAATTAAATATGAAATCTCAACCACTAATCCACTTTATTATCTTTATAATTTATATAATGTTTTCAAGTAAAACATGATAAAGTCATGTAACTAAATAGACTAACACAAGCATTTGCATCTCCAACAACAAATTTATCAAGGTAATAATAACACAACTTATACATATCATGACATATGCAATGCAATACAATACTGTAATTGTATTGTATTATATTAATGTTACATAAAACTATTGTTACGAAGGTAAAAAGTTCAATTATGGAACAAGTTAGATTTGATGATTTTAACCGATGACCCAAGTCCATATTACTAGTTTATAAAAAACTTGAAATATCTAAAAATGATACTCCTACTTTCACTTTTTGCACACAAACTGATGTTTGGTTAAGAGAATAGATTTTACGTGGGGTAGGCAAATTAAAGAGAAAAGTTTACCAAATACGGAAATGGAGCAATGATTTTAACACAGGCAAAAAAGGAAATCGCAGCAAAGATTTTGAGAAGGAGGGAGTACAAATTATATAGCCAGTACGCATTTTGAGACAACCTGAAAAGAATACAACCTAAAAAACCTACATGAAGGAAGCAGCATATAAATTGAATGCAATAGAATATGAATCCAAACCTTTTTAAGTACACGGTGTTCACTCCCAAGGCATTTGACAAGAGCAGTTACAACTTTATCTGTAAATAATTTGAGACAGAAATAAGTTATCAAAATTAATAAACTATGGGTGAGAGGGGATTGGGGGTCATTGGAAGGTTGCTTCCATGAAATTGACGTGGCACTAACCTGTAATGTCATTTCCAGGAACAAAAATTGTCGAGGCCACATTGGCATCACCGGCAACAAGATTACCCAAACCTCTCAACACCTGATCCATAATCAGATTAAGCAGAGATCAAGATGAAGACAAGTAATAATGTTTGAAAGAACCTATACAGCATGAAACCAAGCAATCTGGGACATAATGCACTCTGCAACTCTACTTCAGATATACCAGAATTCTACAATATTACACACTGTAACAGCTCATATCTTGCTTCTTAACTCTCCCAATTAATTTACAAGGTAATACGGAGAAAATTTTATGAGCATAGCATTTCACGATTTAGTCAGCATTCTGAATCCTCAAAGGCCATTAGCTACATTAATTGCACTAATAAAAAGAGTTTTAAAATTTAAGAAATATAGATTTACAGAAGTTTGGCAAATTTACAAGCACGTCTTCGTAACCTGTAAGACAATTGCATGCATGTGTCAAAGTCATTATTGATTTTAGCTCTAAATTGATACTCATTCTAAAAGGTAACTTGAAATTTCACTCTAATGATCACCTCCTCAAGCTGGCATCTTTATCATCAGATACTTTAAGGTTTATTGTATTTCACAACAGGCATCTAATGTGGCCATGTATGTCCCCCAAATGTCAAATTATCCTTATGCCAAAATGGAATAGACTTTACTCTAAAAGCATCCAAGTCTAGAACCAATGATTAATAAAAGCTGCAAGCGAAGAATGAATGTATAACAGTCAGCGAGTTAGTGAGAGCACTACTTGTATTCTGTAAACTCAATACACTTCAGAATTTTGTATTCTATATTTTATTGAATAAAAAGATCTTGCTAGCTGATAACCTGAATTAACCGATTGTGTTTGGTTGCATCTTGTGAAACAGTATAAAAACAAAAAAAAAACTACTTGAGTTCAAAAACAAAATTTAATATTTACATACCGGTATAAGCAATTGCAAACTGTTAGATGTAGCCAATCTCTCCACAAGGAGTTGAACAACATTGCTTTTGACCATGAGACTTGAAGCAATGTTTGAAAGGGCGGTAAGATACACAACCACCCAAGCGACTTCAGTTGCTAGTTCCTCGTCTCTGAATACGACAGATAATTTAGATATCAAAACCTGTTCTGAAATAGATGTAGCTCTCTTCCATTGATAAATAGATATTTGATTAAGAATAATAATAAATAAAGGAAAAGGAGTAAACTACTCCATTTTATCGTTCTTATTTTATTTGCTACACTTCCCTAAAATGAGAATATTATACCACTTCTTTTGTGAAAACTGAAAATACAACACCGCCATCATTATACAATTTATTCCTCCCAACTCTTAAAATTTGCCCACATTTCTGTGCATTGCCCTCACTTTCTTATTTTCAAAAAAGGAAAAGGTGAGGTGGGGGGATGCTTCCATTGTTATTTGTGCATACAAATACATTGGCATTACCACCATTTACTAACAACTGCAAAACAGGTCATAAGAGGAAAAAAGTTCCTCTCTTTCTCTCTCTACCTTTCTTTAATTCCACCAATATATACAGTCAAAATCAAGTCCATTAAAAAAACAAAATAATTTAATAAATAAATAAATAAAATTTGGAGCATTATATATGCCATTAGATGTAAAACTCCCAAACATTTACACAAACAATCAAGTTGATAGAATACATGCTATGCAAACCAAGCAAAAAGCAACCCAACCTAAAATGAAGTCCAAAATCATACCAAAGATTCGGGGTTACAATAATTTTTCCACCTTCAAAGTCAAAGCTTCAAAGGTCATATAAGCTAAAACTATCAACTGATAATGGTTCAAGATTGGCTGCACAAAGTCACAGTAAATAACACGGACAAGTCCTTTCAAAGTGCAATGTCTTAAAGTATTTATCTTATTGTTATAATTTAAGAGAAAGGAAATATTAAGCAATAGGTAGGCAACAATACACAAGCCAAAAATTTCATAGTAAGTTCTGGTGGATAGCCATTCATGTTGCTTATAAAATCCCACTTCATCCAATGACTCTCAGACTCAAGAGGGGTGGGGCAACTTTCCTTTTCCCCTATTTAAACTGACCACTATTATACATTTATACTAATATCAGTGCAAGTGAGCAACCAAAAGTAAGCAGCTGCAACTAACTTCACTAGCAGCTATTAACAGTGTCTACCTGAGCACTACCCAACCACCAATCCTACCCCCAGACTCCCAGAGTACTACAAGTCTATGCTTTCACATTCTAGAGATATTAAATGATTCATATCTCATGATAGCAGGGACAAGGTAGAGGATATATATGTAAAGCCCTTATAGAAGCATATAATGAGAATAGCGCTTACGATTTTCTCAGATGCCTAATTATTGCATCAATTACACCATCTACCTTGATGAGTTCATTTGCAGCACTGGGATTTGGACCCTACATTTCATAAAAATTGTAAACAACTTGAGAAAAAAATACTAACACCAGCACTCAGTGAAAGAAAATAGTCAAAACTGATGAAATCAGAACAATCAGTCCCACAGCAAACAAAAATCAACTACTATATATTAAAACACAAGGCAGAGAATCGCAATCCGCCATGTGGCAACACCTCACTTTGGAAATGAATTTTCAATGGTAAAAAATGTGTTTAAAGAAAATTGAACTCATGACCTTTGACATATGATACACATGATTTACCAATTAAGCTATACCACATTATTATCTGTTTTTCCAAAACAGCCTATAATATCATGGATAGCTCAAAAAAGGAATAACTAAGTAAATTAAATTACAATTAATAATTCTTTTTCTAAGTAAGGTAAATAAAATATGTGAAAAATGGATAATAATGAGCTATTGTTCATGTGATTATAATGAATATAATTTTTGTGATCATTTCGTGTTCATTTTATCACTTTACCAATATCACAATTGATCTTTTATTTTGATCCATTAAGTTTCTTTTGAAATCATACGTTCACGTGCAAAACATATATTCAATCTTCTTATCAACAAAAATATTAAACTCAAAATACATAAACTCACACTATATTCGCAATTATTTGAAACTTTTTTATCGCAATTATAAAATATTTCATAGTTATCTATTGTAAATATCTCACAATAATACTCCTATTAGTTCACTTAACATTTCAGTTTTGTATAAAATTAAATTTAATTAATAAAATTACAATATTTTAAATTTTGATGAAAAAAAAGCTAGGCAAAAGTAAATTAAAAAGGTCTTAAAATAAAATTTTATCATATAATTCAGGGCAACGCACAGGGACCAAAGCTAGCTGTGTACTTCAGTCCTTTCATCCCAAATTACAACAACAATTTCAAAGTCAAAAGTCATAAACTTTGATCACATCTTTTCACTAACATATAGAAAATATTATCAAATGGTAAATCTTTAGATTAATCTCATTATCTTTATAATGTACAACTTGTGTGTTAAAGCTATCAACAATCAAAAATGAGTCATGAATCTCATGAAGACTATGCAAAAGCTAAAGTGGCAAGAAACTTAAAAAAAATGATCAAGTAGTTGCAAAATCATAATCCCAATACAAAATACTATTATACTTTTGCAGCATTGAAAGACTAATCGCCATTGAAAGAAAACATGAACTAAATCAAATTTGTCAATTGAAAGAAAAGAAAAAAAAATTCTCTTTTATGGAACACTAAGCTCATTTAGACAAGTCTGAACTAGTAAAAGATTGCTTGAAATTTTCTATGGAAAGGCTGATAGTACTTCTGTCTCTAATACTATTAATTTTCAATGTGTCAATTAGGCTTGTTTCGAAAATCCAATTGAACCAAGACTATCAAGTGGTCAGCTTAGTGAACCAAGCAACATCTTCCGCAAAGCACAAAGCTAATTCAAGACATATTATGAGAAGGCAAAAAGGTTAAAAGCAGACCATATAAGAAAAGGTTAAAACATGATATCATACTGTCCCTAGCAGCATAGTGTACATTTTAAAAGTTCAGACAGCTCCAAAACAGGTATAATTAAGAGCCCATGCTACTATAGAAGTATCGCACAGATATCCTCACAAAAGTTAACAAAGAAAGCCATAAAATAACACAGCAAATAAGCATGGTACAATAGCTAACAGATCCAAAGCCAATTCCAATTCAATCCATCATATCTAGACAGGTGATGATGCTTCAATGTGAAAGGCACAATACCTTAATAAGATTTGACAATGCCCAAGCTGCTGTCCTCACATTCGATCCCTTGTCTGGAAGAATCATTCTTACAAGAGGCAATAATGCCCCTTGAGACAGCAAAACATTTCTAAGATCCTCACCTTCACCCGCAACATTTCCTAATGCCCATGCACATTGCTCAGCTACTGGCAAGGAACTCTTTTCTACACAAAATCATGAAAAATTTTATTATGAGGCAACAATAGTAAGTTACTAACATAGGAACCCCTTAAAAAAACAAGTTTTTATAAAGGCAGCAGAAACTTAATAGACATAGGTTAACTAAATATCATTGCTAATTCTTCACATTGAGATTTTAAAAACAATGAGATATAATAGCGTGGTAAACTTACAATTAATCATACTTCAACTAATCAAGCTGATTTGGAAACAACAACAAACCACTAAGAAATACTTATTATAGGTTCCAAAAGCTTGATTTTGGTTATGAAACTACTTTTATATCCATTCCAAAGAAGAAAAAAAAGGTTTATAAAAGCCCTACTCCTCACAAGTTATGAAATACTTCCTCTACTCCCCTAAAATTGCAACAAACACTGTTCACGTTGGATTTAATGAAAGCTGAAAATTTGGGGGAAATGACCGTTTTACCCATATATGAGAGAGAACGCAAAATGTACCATTGGAGTTAAATTGTTTTGTTCCAAAGTAATTCAAGCCATACACCTCCCAGAAACAAACTTGAATCAACCCACAAAACATGATAGTCAAAGAACAAATTAAACAATCAAAAGGTAACAATTATCCCTCCAAAAAGGTAACCAAACCACAAAAAAGAATTAGTAATTATCCCTCCAAGGGTTTTTAACTTTTTATGTTACCAATTTAATTGACAAGGATTTTAATTGAAGACAAGCCAAAAGCATCCCAAAACAAAGCGTACTTACGATGAATCAAACAGAACACCACAAACATCTTTCTTGTTCATCAAACACAATATATATATATTCCAAAAAAAACCCAAAACCATCTTCGTTCCGCCAGTTTTGTTTGGAAGCCATGAAATTAGAGAAGAGAAAAAATTTGAGAAAAATTGAGGAAGAGATGTTGTGATTAAAACGAAACAGAAAAGAGAGAGAGATCTAGGATTTACAAGAAGAAGAGTCCACAAAGAAGAAAGATGAACTTGCTAGTTCTTACAGATAAAGAAGAGGAGGAAGAGTCTAGATGATGTTGTTAGTGGGATGCAATTGAGAGAGTATTATGATAATGGGGTAGTATAATGAGTATTAATCATAAGTAATGGGCAACATTAGATGAAAGCGTTAGGCACACTAGTCCACCAAGATAGCTTGAGCCAAAATACTTTTGCATTTTCCTGGATTTTTAAGCAACAGTTTCATACTCAGCCAAGAATAAGAAATTGACATCTATCTAATAACACAGATTCCATTAACCAACCTCCAAGATGCGCAACAATCAATGGCAATGCAGGGAGCAAAGATCTTGTCTCTTCTGGCTGTCCTGCAGCAATGTTTGTGAGACACCAAGCGGCCTCAAGCAACTGTAAGTGAAAAAGGATGAAAATTTTCAACATAATTGCTGAATGAAAGAGAAAGATACAGAGAAAGAATATAAATTAAGAAAGACTTCTTTGGCATATTAAAGCATATCAATAAAGTTCCGGGTAGAAGAAGAAATAAAGGAAAAGGCATTATATAGCTTACTTTCACTGACTTCCTGAGACTATGTCCTAGAACATACAAACTGAATACGGGTATCACAATACATATAAGACTTGCATTATCATGAGCCAACTCATACACGTATGATTCAGATGCCGTATAAATATTTGAGTGACATACAACCAAGGACCAATGCTTTGGAGATGAGGATACTATCCTCAAACTGCACAAGGAAAGATCCATTTATGCAATACATTGCACGACTTTCTAAAATAGATTTGCATACATAAACTTTTTGCGTTAATTCGTGCGTCAATTCCAGTGAAATTTCTAAATTGATATCAGTTTTCTGAGCAAATACTCCACAATTTTCTACTCTCCTTCCCTCTCATTTTATAAAACGTTTTGATTATAAATATGCTAGTCAAGATAAAAAGTTCAATACCGATTAGGTAGACCATAAAGCTACCAGCCTACCACTTAACAAGGAAATAGTTGACTGAGTTCTTACGAAAGGCCCAAGTACCAGGCTACCAGGAAATACAACTTTCTAAAAACGAAGTTGGTTCTACCAATGAAAACAGATAGATAAAACTTAACAGCTCACTAACAATTGAGAAACAGACCTAGAAACATCCCAAATCCCAAGCTCATAAAACATGGTGAAATCCCATGATGTCACAGCACTGAAAAGAGCTCACTTTCAAAGCAAACCCTCCGGTGTGCTCATGTGTTTTCAGTTTCCTAACAGTTTGTTGCAGATAGTCAAGCATATTGCCATGGATAAGGAAATTTCTTTCAAATCAAGACCTAACAGGCATAAAATCTTGCCTATAGTAAGTAACTAAAGCTTCATTTGGAGTATTATAGCAGTGAAGGGAACTTAAACTTCGGTAATGTAACTTACAGCCCTACTATCTCTATGATGTAATCTATACGCCACAAAAAAAGGGCAGAGGAGAGGATACCTAAAGTAAAATATATTATCTAGCTCAAAGAAAAATTGTTGAGGCAAGTCTAACCATACACGCAGTCAAGCATGCACGAAAAAAAAAAAAAAACACAACTAGCTTTTTTAATTTTATTTTTTTTGAACGAAACACAAGTAGTTTTAGGGTAAGGCTGATGTACTGAAAATGATGACTTCTTGTATGATACACAGTATATGGCAGCTGAGTGAGAAAGAGGATAGATAGGATCATTATCTTATTGCATGTACCGGTCTTATTTTAGAATTTCTGCGTGTGAATGTATTCGTGCATGAACAAGGCACGGGAAAGGGAATAACATTGCAAGCAACATAAATGAGAGGCTAAAAGATTCAGACCTGCTCATCTGGAGAACCAAATGAAAGGCACTGCACAAGAACTGGTATAGCACCTGCTTTAAGAGCCACATCAACAGGGGGAAACTCGGATCTAGACAACAAGCGTCTTAACTGACGTAGAGCACTGACCCTTTTCATTTGTGCACCCTTTCCCCTATTATCCAGTCCAAAATGAACAAAAACTATTTAGTATAGAACATCATAAATAGTTGTAACAGTACATGAGAAGAATATCATCAAGAGCACAGAAGAATCCTTTTGGTTCTTATAAGAGACAGTATAAGAAGGCTTGACTATGGGACTGGTCCTTTGGGTTAAACTGAACTGACTCAGAATACTGTTAAACTACTAAAGTGAACGGATAATAAGTTCAAAAGAATAAAACCTACTTCAAGAGAGCAGATATATACATATACAACACACTAATGGTAGATTACATACCAGTATTTTCCTACCTTTCAATAACCAGAGCATACAATGTTAGAAACAAACAAAAAAAGAACCATAGCTAGATAATATTCTTTTCATTTTGAAACTAGTCAAAATTATGAAGTCCCAACTAGTCTATACACCCCACCTGCAATCTTCCCCACCCACCCAGTCACCCACAACCCCCACCCCGAAAAAAAGAGAAGCATGATTCAACATACTGATTAGTAATGGCAGCTTTCAACTCTTCAACCGCTGAAGTAGCCTGAGTTTCCAAGATTGACTGCTCTTCATCAAGCATCATATTAGTATCATTCTTATCACCATCATCACATTCATCAGCAATTCCCACCCTACAAAGCCGCTTTGTTCTAACAAGCGCCTCCCTCCTATCCTTAGCCACGGCAACTGCATTCTGCCGTCTACGTTGTGCAGCAATATTCCCAACTGAAACCAACACCATCACATTCAGCATCCCAAACAACATTTCAGATAGCAAAAACAGCATAAAGAAAGTAAGCTAACCCTTTTTTCACTTGGATTGAAGTCAACCTTCACAAAATTCGAAAACCCGCATTTTTGCAAATTACTAATTCAAATTCATTACAAACATAATTGGGTATTCCACTATTCCTCTAATTATATTGTACATAACACAATTTTTTTTTCTTATGAGCCAATTAAAGAAAGAAATCAAGAACAAAGAATCAACAATCCTAAATTCCAGTAAAGAACAAAAGGGCTTCAAGGATATAATCTAAAAGTAAAAGGGTTTCAACAATTAAGAATTATTTTTACAAATTAAACTCAAATAAATGAACCCTACATTTCACAAACAAATTACCCAGAAAATTACATACATTAGAAATTTACAAAGAACAAGTTCAAATTAAAAATTATTTTAAAATAAGGGGAAATTTACAGCATTGATATTGAATTGAACACTTATAACCTTTCAGCAACAAAAAAAGCTAATTAATTAATGGAAATTGCAATTAAATTACATGGTTACTAAATTAAGGAAAATATATTATGTAAAAATTAAAGAATTAAGAAATGTATGCCTGAAGATTTGATGGGGTCTCGTTGCTGAGAAGCCAAGCTGCTATCTGCCATCTTTGAATTCGAATTTGGTCGGAAAAACACTAAGTGACGATATTTTTGGTGTTTATAGAGCAACTACAACGTGACGAAAATCAACTTGTAGCTGTTAAAATTCGACCCGACCTGAAAATTGCCGAGTATTTATAATCCAACCCGTAAATATAAAGTCTAGTTATAATTTTTACGAACTCTAATTAGAGATGGAAATGGATCGGATTTGGGGCAGCTAGAGCGTAATCCGCTTCCACCCGATATATTCGTCACTCGCGAAAATTATCACTCGCATCCATCCATTTTTCATCTATGGGTGAAACGGATGGATCAAGTGATTAGTTGGTGGGAATGTTTTATATAAACTATATCAAAATATAAGTTACTTAACATTAAAAAAATAAAAAAAATAAAAAATCCTTAAACATAACTTTTAGTTATAAATTATCTATAAAATTCATCATACAGGTGGTAAACTAAAGGTAGACATCGTGCTATGCCTTACCAAAGAGGAAGGTGGGTTGTACCGCCAAATACCATACTCTAACCCATGACCCACATGCCTGGCGAGCCATGTCGTGCCGGCCCAAGTGCCACCCGTTATTTTTTCTTAAAAAGAATTCGTTTTTCTTTAATTAATTAAATAAATCACTTTATCATTAATTAAATAATTTTATTATACATACAATTTTGTTAACATTATTTTATATAATTAATTTAACTATTTACTAATTTTATTTATATAATTAATTCATTATATTATATATTTAAAAATCGTGTTGTGGGTCGTGCAAACGGGCCAAAAAATCGTGCTGCCCATCGGGCTTGTGCCGATTTATTGTATTTTGGTTATAGCACGGCCCACCCTTCGTTACTCGTGTTGTAATGAGCCACAAGTGGGCTCGTGTTGAGCCGGGCTATAATCATGTCGTGTTCGTGCCGACCCGACCCACGTCCACCTTTTATGGTAAACAAGTGAAGGGTCAATTCTCACCCACTTTTCACCCGTTTAAATTGGATTTTCACCCATTTATTTTAGGCGGATGAAACGGATGATAGATCACCCATTTGATATTTTCATCCTTACACGTAATCCATTTCAACCCATTAATTTCAAATCCGCTAAATTTGGGTCAAAACGAGTTAAATATGTGTTAAACCCTATACATTTAACATTTAGCACTAGCACATTCAAGTGTTTTTTTAATTAAAACAATAGCACTAGTATACTTAACATATATTGTTGTAAGTTGTAAAGATGTACTTCCATAACGAAGTGTGAAGATGCTTTATTAATATAGAGGATTCCTATATTTTTAATTACATGGGGTTAATGAAGATCCTATACTTTTTAAAAGTCTTGCAAATTTTCAATAAAGGGGATCGCACAGCAGCATTATTGTCTGACATTGGCGGTCGACTAACATAAGTGACAAATATTTTTTTATTGAAGTGAGCTATAGTTAAGAAGAAACATAAACTGTTATGTCTTAAAGTTACTATCACATATAATATAATCCTCCATGAATTCGTGCAGCCAAAGGGATGAAATGATCTCTTTACGTAGATTACAATCAAACGAAAAAAGTATTTGGTCCACATATGATCCTCTAGCTAGAAGTTTGTCGCCTTGATTGAACAAATCTTACCCTCCTTATCGAGTTAGACAAGGGTGCTCACTTGCCCAGCCTTTATAGATACTTTCTTTTGATACTCTCACATGAAGATCGACAACTAAATTATTATCATTACTCGAGAGAATAAAGACCATTTCAAAATCAAGATCATTTTCCTTAATCTTCTTATACCATGTCTGAAGCTCATTAAAGAATGGATTATAATTAATGGCATCGAAATAAACAAGAGTATCCCTGAATTTGAGATATGATACAATCACAATGTTTTGTCTCATAAGTGCCTCAATGGACAAAATCGCATGAGTCATAAAGAAGCAATGACTCCAAGGTGACTGCTCTTTAACTTGTTCAATTTTCATTGAATAATGACTTCTCTAGCTAGTGAACGAATATCCATCAGTTCCATAAACACTAATGATATCTCTGCCATAAATGTCAGCAAACTCACCATAAGGTTCGATAGTTATCATTCTATCACCAGGATAAGAACAACAAATTCGCCAGAGTTTTCGACTTATGGAGTTATTGTGATATCCCCAAAAGCTAGACATGTTTAAATAATAAAATCGCAACTTATCTGAGAAAAATCCTCCGTCCAAACCTCGAAAGTATTATTACAGCATATGTTGTTGCCTTAGTAATGAGGTGGGCCGGGTAGGAACTAAGAGGGCAGCACTGACTTTGACTGGCTTGAGTTGTTCTCGATTCCTGCTGACGTGGCTCCCTTGAACCTGCACAAAAATATTATATACCCTTTCCGATGCTTAAGTATGATACTTGTAGAAGGATTAAGGAATTAATAAACTTAATTAACTTAGATAAAAGCTAGAGAGAAATGTATGTATTCGAGAATGAGAAATTCTCTAGTTTGTAGTAGTTTGTATCTTTTTCAAGAATGTGCTTGAGTTGTGGGGTTTTGCTCCCCTTTAGGCCTATTTATAGGTAAAAGGTTTGAGCGCCAACCTCTAATTGAATGACACTTGTCATTCAATGATTAGTTGCCTCCAATCACGAGCCTCATGGGCTTTTAATGTATGGACCTTTGTAGCCTTTATGAATATACTTTTGCTCCTCTTTTTAGAGTTTACTTGGACACGTGTTCCAGTCGAAACACAACATTTGTCGTCTTACATAGCAAGCTCATAGCCTGACACATGGACTAATAGAAACTCGACATTTGTCAGTCATTTGTTTGAGAAACTTGGTCCGTTGAGATTTCAACACATGGTCAAACCATTTTGCGACACGTAGTAGCCAGAGGTGATCAAACCTATCTCGGCCCGAAAATTTTCGTGGTCTTGGACATGACATTATCGACCCGAATTTGGGCTCGACCCGACCCGATTTATAAAAGAGTTAATTTTTTTTTGTCTAGTCCAAAAACCCGCCAAGCCCACTCTATTTTTATGGGCTTTGGACAAAAATCTTAGGCCTAAAGCTAGGCCCACCCGAGCTCGATCTTGGGCCTTATTTAGAGCACCAAGGTCGGCCCGGTCTATGATCACCTCTAATGGCAGCCCGTAGCTATGCCACATCATCATCTATTTTAAATAATAAAATAGATGCTAAGCGAATGAAATAAAAAAAATCAACAATATTATTTTCGGTGGTCTAGCAAAATAAGACAAAATTGCAAAACTCAAACTGTTTTAAAAATGAATAAATAAGTAAATAACGAAATTAAGTCTAGTCTTGACTAAGTGAATTATTCAAATAAATAAGTAAATTTATAATAAAAAATAATTCATAATTTTTTGTAGACAATTTTAATTTGTTACAAGAAATTGTTTTAATTCAATAATTCAGTTCAACCGGTCTGAGACCAATCAAAACCATTAATAAAAAATAATTCATAATTTTTTGTAGACAATTTTAATTTGTTACAAGAAATTGTTTTAATTCAATAATTCAGTTCAACCGGTCTGAGACCAATCCAAACCATTTAGCCCAGTCAAGATCTGCAATTTTTCAAACCAGTCCCCAATCTTTAAAAGTTTACCACTTGTCCTTGTGTCTCCCTAATAGGGGTGTGCAAAAAATTCCATTTCCGAATTTTCGGTCCGATTTTTCGTTCTGAAAATCCGGATATCCTATCCAGGTTTTGAAATTCGGATCAAAAACCAGTCTGGATATCCAGATTTTAAAACTGGAAACGGGGTCGAATACGAAATGGATTTTTAAAAATTCGAATTCCGTATTTTCTAAGGAAAACAAAATCCTGAATTCTAGTTTTTCGGATTTTTCCTAATTTTCCCGGATTTCCTATCCCGTCTTTTAAGGGTATAAATGTAAGTTTTGGAGAAAATTTTGATATATATTTCGGAACCGGATATCCGAATTTTCGGAACGGAAACGGAATCAATTTTTTCAATTCAAAATCCGGATATCCGAATTTACGGATTGGAAAAATTCAGAACTTTTTTTTGGTCAATGCAAAAATACGGATTTTCGGAACCAAAAAAAAATGGAAATCTGGATAAACGCGCATATGCAATGGGCCCCTTGTAAATTTTTTTTTCTGTTTTTTTGTACGGGCCCCTTGCATATGCGTGTTTATCAATGTTAAAAATGTGATAAAATTATAACATTGATAAATTTACAGTGTGTCTTGTGTACAACATGTTGCCCACTGAATTGATCGTGCGACAAGCTTTGTATAATTGTAATTATTTTCAACCAATCATAAGGAGAGAGAAAACTAGGAATTTTTCATTTTTATTAAAATGTATATATTATAAAAAAATACAATTCCAAAAAATAAAACAAAAATATCAAAATTCATGTTTTTTTTATTCTCTACAAGTAGAGATCCATGTCGATATAGTTTTGTGATATCAATATTTTAACCTTATACATATTAAGCAAACTACACAAAATATAAAAGTAACCTATTTTATTATAAAAGTAACATAGTTTAAGTGTCTACGTGACCCATATTTATCACGAGCAAGTTTTATCATTTGAGTAATCTTCATCTATACTTTCAAGCAACCTCGTTTGATTTTAAGGATGGCAACGGGTCGAACTCGGATCGGATTATGTAGGATCCAACTCTGATTGTAGCCGGATTATTTAAACAGAGTCGGAGCGGATTTTTTCCCTCGAATTTAAGCGGAGGCAGTCGGAGTCGAAGCGGAGTAATTGCCATCTCTATTAATAAGTTGATAACCATTTAGTAGCGGCCATATATGTGTTAATTAGTTACATTAACACATAAATTATAGTAGTATTAGTTTAGTAGAAATAATGATAATGATTTAAAATAAATAATAATAATTATTATTATTATACCCAATAAGTAGAGGAATAAAAGGCGGAGTCGGAGTTGGAGATCCAGCAAAGTCGGATTAATTGTCGGATAATTCGGATTATTTTTAGCATCCGACTCCAACTTCGACTTAAAACTCGGAGTCAGAAGCAGATTCGGAGGCAATTTTTTCCTCGGGTTGGAGCGTAGGGTCGGACTCGGCCTGAACTGCCATCCCTATTTGATTTATTCAATTAGCCTCGATTTACAACTTATCATATGTAACCTATATATTTTTTTTAATTAGTAACCTCTGTAATTCAAAAAAAAATAACCCATACATTTTTAATAAGTAAACCTTACATTGATGATAATAAGTAACCCCTATATTTTTATTAAGTAACCTTGCTTATTCAAACGAGTAACCCCTATATTTTTAAGAGGTAACCCTTGCACTTATAATAAGTAACCTCTTTATCGCTAATGAGTAACTTTTGCACTTGTGATAAGTAACCCGACTCCTAGCAAGTAATACTTATTAATAATAAGTAACCACCTACATTTTTAATACGTAATCCCTGTTATTTAAATAAGTAACCCTTTCATTTTAACAAGTAAACCTTGCAAAGTAATAAGTAACCCTTATACTTTTATTTATCGCATATTCAAACAAGTAACCCCTGTAATTGTAAGAAGTAACCCTTGCACTTATGATTACAAACCCCTTCACTTCTAATAAGTAATCTTTAAATTGTATTAATAAAAACAAGTAATACATGTACTTTTAATATATAAGTAACCCTCGTTATTCAAATAAGTACGTAATCCTTGTTATTTAAATGAGTAACCCCTATTATAATATGTAACCCTTGTTATTCTTCAAATGAGTAGCCCTTATACATATAATAAGTAACTCTCATTATTCAAATGGGTAATCCCTATATAATGATAATTTATTCAAATGAGTAACCTTGAATGCATGATGACGAGTGACCGCGTATAAAATCAGCTTTATAATTATACATTAATACTGGTAGATGTATCAAAGAACCAAAGAAAAACAAATCAAAGTACTAACAGCTATGTTTTTTATCGCTCTCGTACTTCATCAAGCCAACACACCAATTAGTAATTCCATTATGAATGACCTGCTCTTCATCTTATTATTCTAGTATTCTTGCTCAAAAAAAAAAGGAAAGAAAAGTAAAAGAAAAAACAATTTCATTACCAATAAATCCCAATTTTATTAATTGTACTTCACCATCTTAAAGTTTTTTTAAAATTGGTAATTTCTGATACGATGTACCTTGCAATTCATTAGAAAATTGAAACTTGATTTGATAAATATTTGCGAATTTTTGACTTCACTTAGCTGATATTAGAGTCATTATTAATATTGCTATTCTACGGAGGAGAGAGAGAGGAGAGAAAGAAAGAGGGAATATTATTTGTGAATCTGTGATGAAACTGACAATAGATAACTTGCTATTTGCACGCAAATTTACCTCTTCTAGGAGCGCGTTTTGTGTACAACACGCCGCATTTAATGCAAACTGTGCGGCATAAAAAAGACAAACAAAATCTGACGCGCGTCAGTTGTCAGAGAAAAAAAACACATACACATGCACACCAAATGCGTGAAAACCAAACTTAAACCAACATTTTCTCTTTCCACCATAAATGTGCTGTTTTTTTTCTCTCTCCTCCACCTCCTTTATTTATTTCTTCGTTCATCATTATTATGTAAGTTCTTTAATTCAAGTCTTTTTTTTTTTTTCAAAATCAAGCAAACACAATATTAAAACTTAATTTTATACAAAAAGTTAAGTAACTCCTTCAATAAAAATAATAACTCCTAAAAAATTTAAGAAACCCCTTCAACAAACATTAGTAACCCTAAAAAGAGTTAAGTAACATGTTCAACAAAGATTAGTAACCCAGAAAAAGTTAAGTAACCTATAACCCCTTCAACAAATATTAGTAACCCAAAAAAAGTTAAGTAACCCCTTCAACAAAGATTAGTAGCCTCAAAAAAAGTTAAGTAACCCCTTCAACAAAGATTAGTAACCCCGTCAACAAAGATTAGTTTCCCCTACAAAAGTCAAGTAACCCTGTCAAAAAAATTAGTAACCCCTTCAACAAAAATCAATCACCCCTAAAAAAAATCAAGTAACCCCGTTAAAAAAATTAGTAATCCCTTCAGAAAAGTTTAGTAACCCCTAAAAAAGTCAAGTAACCTCGTCAAAAAAATTACTAACCCCTTCAACAAAGATTAGTAACCCTAGAAAAAATTAAGTAACCCTTTCAACTAAGATTAGTAACCCCATAAAAAGTTAGGTAACCCATTCAACAAAGATCAGTAACCCATAAAAAAGTAAGTAACCCGGTTAACAAATATTAGTAACCCCTTCAACAAAGATAAATAACCCTCAAAAAAGTTAAGTAACCCCTTCAACAAAAGTTGGGGTTGTTAGTAACCCCCTTCAAATAAAATAAATACAAATTAATAAAAAAGAAAAAAAAATCGCGAGAAAACTTTGATTTCCTACCCCAAAAAAGGCGTAAAAATAACTTTATGCTAAAAAAATAAAAATGATAGAAAGTAAATCAAGATCATTCGAAACTAAAACCAAGCAAAAAAAATGATGAAATTATATAGTAGAAGAATAAAAGATTCAAATAATTAATGTGGGGGAGAGAAATAGAAAAAGAACTAGCTGAAATGCATGTGGTCAGGAGATTATTGAAATTTGAGAAAGAGAAATCTTTTAAAATTCAAAAAAAAAAAACACGAATACTGTACAAAAAAATAAAAAGAAAAAAGAAAAAAAATAAATAAAAAGAGTTAGTCTAAAGATGTATGGACTCTTTTACTCATTGGGCCTGCCGCACCACTATCTACTATGCGACAGGCCGCATTCAAGAGTTAATCTAAGAGTTATCTAAAATGCAAAGTTGATCTCCTTTTTTCTTCTCTCTCTTTCTCTAAAATCCTAGTTTTTCAGATCTAGGGGCTACCGCCAGCCTTTTCGGCCGATTGTAAGCCCCTTTTCTTCCTCTTTGCACTACTTTTTTTGTTTATGTCAATAATAAATCTCCATTTTCTCCCTTCTCTCCCTAATAGGGAGTTTTACTACCCATATATTGGGTTTTGTCTCTCTCCTTGTGAGAGTTTGGGGTCAGGGTTTTATTTTTAGTGAAAGCTTTAATTTGTTAATGAAGATTTGTATGAAGTTGCAGCAGATGTTGATTATACGACTACAATCTATTGGGTTAAATTTTGCTCAGATTCAAAATTACAACATAACGAAAGATTCCCTCGTTGAAGAACGATGTGAAAGAAGGTATTCATTATTGTCATATCTTGTATACAACGATTATAGTTTTGTTCAATTTGAGTATTATTCAATTAAAATTGATTTGTATTTGTTAATTTTGATCTCTATTGTAGATGTCGTAGAACTCTTTATTAATGAATTAATATTTATTTCAAAAAAAAAAGCAAAGTTGAGTTATGTTTGGTTGGTTGAACCAATGACATTATGTTTCCCTTTCTAATGCAAAGCATTGGATTCATTACTGTGTTTAACATTTATACTATATTTGGTATATGTTCAAGACAACTGCCACCGGAGGACCTGAGGACAAGGTAGAAGCAAAGAAGTCATGGTATATAATCCTCTATCCCTAAGACAAGCTTAATATCAACACTATTTGTGCCAATAGAAACAAAATTGATGAAAAAGCTTTACTCAAGATTATTAACTCCTTCAGTTCAAAAACCAAGTAATACACTCATGCGAGTATCAAGCTCAACAGTTCATCTCACAAGCTCAAAAATCGATTATTCGAGACCTGTACTAATACTTTACAGGACTCCTACATTATCCTGTCTATGAGGCAATACTGGCAAGAAAGAACCCAGCTTTTCACAAACTTGGGGTGAAAGCCCAATATGCATGAGAAATAAAAACACTTAAGCATCATCAAGGGCAAGAACTCCGGGCAGGGGTTTGCCTTCCAAAAGCTCCAAGCTGGCACCACCTCCAGTAGAGATATGGCTCATCTTGTCAGCAAGACCAACCTTCTCAACAGCAGCAACTGAGTCACCTCCACCAATGATTGTGGTCACACCCTTACCACTAAGCTCGGCCAACTGCTTTGCTACAGCCTGCAGACCACACCATCAAATGTCAATTTGAGAAAAAAGTACAATTAATTAGGTTCTTCATATTGTAGGACCAAAAGACTTTCATATGATTTTTTGACAGTTACCTCGGTCCCTGCAGCGAATTTTTCAAATTCAAAAACACCCATAGGTCCATTCCATATGATGGTTTGGGTTTTATCCAAAGCCTCACTAAAAGTCTTGATGGAATCTGGTCCAACATCTAATCCCATCCAACCGTCAGGGATGGCAGTCGCTGGTACAATCTACGATCATAATAAACAGTTTTAATTTTAAATTGTACCTTGTTAACACTTAACAGGAAATGAATTCCAGGATACGCTCTCAATCATGACAGACGAGTTTGATAGATCACTTAGCACAAAGAGATACAAACCTTGCTATTGGCATCGGGAGCAAACTTATCAGCAACTACGACGTCAGTTGGGAGCATCAAATGTACTCCTGTAGCTTTTGCCTTCTCCATGAGAGAGTTAGCAAGATCGAGCTTGTCTTCCTCCACAAGAGAAGAACCAACTGCGTACCCTTGGGCTTTGTAAAAAGTGAAAATCATTCCTCCTCCAAGAAGAAGGTAGTCCACCTTAGCTAACAATGATTCTATCACACCAATCTTAGTTGAAACCTTGGACCCACCAACAATAGCAGCAAAAGGTTTCTTGGGGTTTGCAACAGCTCCAACAAGGTAGTCAAGCTCCTACAATCAAGTAAACAAAAAATTAATTAGCGAAAATTTTTTTTTAAGTAAGAGTTGCATCTAGTTCTAGCTGCCATAGAACCATATTAAAGCAAAAGGTAATGCCAGCATATTCTGTCAAAGTCAATTGCCAAAGCAGTTTTCAGCGGTTTTCTTATACGGGAAAAAATAGGCTAACAGTAACCAAATATTACGTGCATAAAGATGTTACAAACCATTTCAAACTTCCTAAGCCTTTGAATGGCCTCAAAGGGAATGGATAATCATCATGAACCTTATGCTAGTTGGGGAATGACATTGTCTTCAACCGATTTTTCATAAAACTCATATTATACAGCAAATTACTTGTAATGCATCATAACAAGTACACTAGAGGAAAAATAGGTGTCAACCGCCACATTTGCTAAATGGATTAGGGTACAACTGTAACACAAAATTATTTTCCAGAATTTCTGCAAGTTCCGACTTACTTTTACTCAAACAAACACTATGCTGTACCTACCAAAGTCAACAACTAAAAAAGAGCATATAGCTCTGAAACGAGTGAAGCTCTAGTGCTGTACAGCTATAGCAGTAAAACTTCACACGTGAACTAACAACATTAATCAGAAATACATACTTCTAACACAATATTCAGATCATACATGCCAATTACAAATTTACAAGTTCAGAAGGCAAAACGAGGAAAATAGAAGTTACTAACAACATTAATCAGAGATTTCATACTTCTAACACAATATTCAGATCATCCATTAATAATAAATACTGCATATACATGAAGAAATTGCAATAATGGAACCAAATACCTTTTGCATCAAGAATCCAGCAACAGAGGGTTTCAAGTACTTAGCAACACCCTCAGTGGAGGCATGGGCTCTGTGGGCAGTACCAAATGCATCATTCACGTAGACATCTGCTAGAGCTGCCAATTTCTTAGCAAATTCAGGATCATTCTTCTCTTCCTCCTTGTAGAATCTCACATTTTCAAGAAGAAGAACACCTCCTTCAGGCAACTCAGCCACCAATTTCTCAACTTCCTCACCAATGGAATCATTAGCCATCTTGACCTGAACAGATTAAATTTACGGCCATAAATGAATATTTTAATCAAACTTATCATTGTTTATCTTCCAATTTTTTCCTAAAGAGTTGAATAGGTGCATCCAAAATATATTAAAAAAATAAGACCAAAGGAAAGTCAAACCTCAGCTCCAAGGACCTCAGAAAGCCTTGGCACAAGGGGCTTCAAGCTGTACTTGGGAGTGACACCTTTAGGGCGCCCCTGGAAACATAGAATAAGATAGCATGTCAATAAATAAAAATAAAAGGCCATAACTTAGTGTAGATCACACAAAAACATTATTTTGTTCATATAAGCTAGTAAAATCTAAAAGCCATATTAAGTACATTAACTTGCCAAAAGTTTTGAGGAGAAAACTATGTAACAACAGAAACAAAGGAAAATTGTTTTTGTGATGGGGATATCAAACACTCGCTTCGTTTTTAGTTGCAACAAATGGGTTTTTGTGAGATATAAAATATTCATTTATTACAATTAAAAAAACAGAGGTAGTATAAGTACAATCCATGCTACCAAATTGCAACTTGTACCCAAGAGGGCATAAAATGATGTCATACTTTCAACTGAATCAAAACAGTAGCAAGAAAAATATAAAATGGCACACATAAAATGCATCTTCAAAGAAAAAAAGACACATATACGGTATGGAGTTTCTCTACAATTTTTTCAGCAAGACGGTAAATCAACAACTTTTTTATTGTGCTCTATTACATTCCCCTAAAATAAGCTTAACACACTGGTCTCCATTGTATTATTTTCCTCTATTCTCACAATCATTTTTTAAGCTCTCAAGCTGCATTTAGCACAAGGTTTAGGCATTTAGCTAGAGAGTTATGACTCTTCAATCAAACTAGCATCATCGGGAATCATCACACACAACTATCATAAACATCTTTATGAAAAGCATATCCTCAATTCGATCTAAAGATGCTTTCATTTACAAACTTACAACCATGGCTGGAATCCTCTTTTGATCATCACCTTGACTCCTAATAAATAACTTGGATTCAAAGAACAGTTTTTTAATCCATCTAACATAACATTACATATGTCACCCAGCAATTCGGCAAACAACCCGTTTATTTAAAAATCCATTAGAACACATAATATTAATCAAAACAAACCCATATGTGAACACACACACACACAAAAAAGAACATTGGAAAATTGATAGCTTAACCATCAGATTAAGTTACAATTCAAAACATACAAACATTCACCAAACAACAAACCCATTTAACAAAGCTTCATGAAAACACATGATAGTGAATCAATCAGACCCAAAAAGCTTAAACTTTCAAATAAATCGCAGATTAAAATAAAATCAAGCACAAATTTAAAACTTAAAGAAAACCCAGATACAAACAGTCATCAAACAACAAACCCATTTAAATAAAAGTACATGAAAACACATAATATTTAACCAATCATCAATCAAACCAGGAAAAAAAACTTAAACTTTCAAATAAACCCAGATCAAAATCAAAAACAAGCTAACAAATCAAATTAAAACCCAGACAATATTAATTATCAAAAAACAGACCCATCTAAATAAAAGCACATAATACTGAATCAGCCATCAATCAAACCAAAAAAAAAAAGCTTAAACCTTCAAATAAACCCCAGATCAAAATTAATTAAAAGCAAGCTAACAAATCCCAGCAAAACCCAGATAATATTAATACTCAAAAAACAAACCCATGTAATTAAAAGCACATAATATTGAATCAATCATCAATCAAACCAAAAATAAGCTTAAACCTTCAACTAAACCCCAGATCAAAATCAAACACAATCTTCCAAATCAAAGCAAAACCCAGATAAATTCAATGATCAAACAACAAAACCCAATTAACAAAAAACATCAAAAACTAAAAATAATCATAATAATTCAAAATTAGGGAATATACCAAATGACTACAAAGAATAACTTTAGCGCCATAATTAGTCAAATACTTAATAGTGGGAACAGCAGCACGAATTCTGGTATCATCAGTGATGTTAGAGTTATCATCCAAAGGAACATTCAAATCAACTCTAACAAATACTCTTTTCCCCTTCAAATCTGCTTCAGTTAAGGTTGAAACGCTTCGTTTTGTCGCCATTGTTTTTTTTGAATGAAATCTGATAAATAAAAATGATTAATTAAAGGTTAAAAAATGAAGGAAAATAATTGAAGAGAAATTGGATCTGTGAAAATTTTACTTACAGAAATAAAGAGAGAACTTCGAGATTAGATTGTTTGGAAGATGTTAAAGAGTGAGAAGTGGAGATTAGGCGGAAGGTTCGAGAAGGATTTATAAGGAAAAGAGAGGTGTATGTTAACTTGTCAGGGAGGAGTTTAAAGGGGGAGTGTTTGTGCTAAAATGAGCTGCTTTTGTGGCACACAAACATGACTTGTGAACTAGACTAGATTAGTCTTTTGCTATTTGTCACAATTATATTCGATTTTACAAATAAAAAATTGTGTTAGTTACTTAGGCCATGTTCAACTCAACTTATTTTATTTTTATTTTTTTAGCAAAAATAAGTTCAATTCAGCAAAAATAAGTTCATTTCAACAGAAATAAGTTTCAATCCTTAATAAATTGTTAATGATTTCAGCAAAAATAAGTTCAGTTCAGCAAAAATAAATTCAGTTCAGCAAAAATAAGATCAGATAAGCAAAAATAAGTTGATGATAACAGGGCCTTAGACTTTGTTTAGTAAAAATGAGTTCAATTCAGTAAAAATGAGTTCAATTCAGGAAATATTAGTTCAGTTCAGGAAATATAAGTTCAGTTTTTAATAAATTGTAAACGATTTCAATAAAAATAAGTTCAGTTTAGCAAAAATAAGTATAGTATAGAAAATATATAAGTTTGGATAAGCAAAAATAAGTTGACGAGAACATGGTCTTAATGTTATTAATTTAGGCTTTTGGAGAGCAAAGAATAAAAAGTAAAACCTTCGAGTTGTGATCTCATTATCCTAAAAACAATATATTTCACCGCTATTGCAAGAGCATAAGTTTCTCGAAATATGTTTTTGAGATACAACGAATAATTAAAACTTTGGTGATGTTTTAATCAACAAAGTTAAATGAAGAATAAGTATTTGTAGATTAGAGTTTGATGATGTGAATTGTAGAGAAAACTTCTCTTTAACTTATGAACATGGTTAATTTTAATCTCTCTCCATACAACATATATATATATAATATACATAGTTAGAGAGTGAAAAAGGCACCATAGTTATTCAGCAAAAACTAACCAAGATGATCAGTAATCTCAAAAACCGCCCAAAGGGCACCTATGTCGCGAGGTGTGAGCCCAGGCGCGACTACTATTTTGTGAGGTGCGACTCCGTGAGTTGCAGGTCGCGATTTGCTTCTGCCTGGCTCTTGTTACTTTTGCTTAGTTTTTGCTAAATAAATTATGTAACTCTCGAATCCTCTTTGTTTACTTCACCACACCAATAACATGTGAAATAACACAAAGAAATGTGGATTAAATCAACCATGTACTCTAAATTTCCAATATTTAGTATAGGTGAGTACTGATTAGGGGTGCAAATTAGCCAATATGTTAGCGAACAAATTTTGTTAAGGTTTAGCCAAAGATTGCTCATTTAGTGATTTGACAAGCTTGAACATCATTCTGGGACTTGTTTAGAATATAGCTAAGGTCGAACAACTTCACTTTCAACTCGTTTAAGCTCATTTTTTACTTGAAAAATGCTCACTTGTTTTATATCAGTAGGAACCATATTAGTACATAAATTAAAAAATCTCAAAACACTGCTGCAATTTTTTTTATTATTAAAAAAACCTCCTCCATTCCATATTACTCGCAGCGTACTATTCTACACGCATTTTGAGGTAAATGTTTGAATTGTCAATAAATGAATTAATCGAAATAATTTAAACTTAAGAAAGAGGTAGACTTAGAAGTTATCGGTGCCAAAAGTATTTGGATTAAGTTGCTCATATAGGTTTTCGAATTAACATATGTACCAAATTGGTATGTTGCAAGTATCTGTCTATCTATATTATAACTAAAGAAAAATCACTGACATGTATCAATTTTTCCTTTTTTTTAGCGCCTAAACTTATGCTGCTATCTTCCGCAAGCTTTCCTCGTACTATTGATTTAAAACAAATAATAATAATAATAATAAAATGAAATATTTATTTACTTTGAATAAAATGTGTAATAAATTATGAGTACATGATAACACATTATTTAACTTCAATAAATATTGTAATGAAACTATTTAACTTCAATTTATCCTTAATCAAAGTTTTCAACTGTAATTTATATGTAATATATTTATTTAACTTAAATATTTTTTTTAAAATACTACCTTCGTTTTTAATTAGTTGCAACAATTGAATATTTTATATCTCACAAATAATATCCAATTGTTGCAACTAATAGGAAACGGAGGTAGTACTTAAGTTTATACTAGTATTTTTTGTTTTTATATTCTTATATCATTGAAGTTTTTAAACAGGGTGTTTGAAATTATTATATCTAACTTGCCATTCAATAATTTATTATTTTATTTAAAATAGTTAACATAATTTGTCAAAAAAATAAAAATAAAAATGATCCTATTACATGTATTTTGTTAGTAAAACGAGCAATAAATAAGAGTTAAGAACAATTATATTATAGTGTTATACATTTTAATATATGCTACTTTAAATTTGATAATATGGTAGTATGGTAAATTATATAATTTAAAAATGAAAATAATCGACAATTTGTTTTGTGAACTATTAATATAAAATACTAATTTTGCTTTTAATATTATCAATGTCAATATATCTTACTCCCATGTCAAACTGAGTGGGTAACGTGGTGGCCCATGAACTAGCTAGAATCTCCAACTTATTTGTAATGATGGTATTGATGTAAAAGATTCTTGTTGAACTAAAAAATTTTGTTTTTGCCTTTGGAATAAATTAAGTGGTTTTCCATAAAAAAGGAAAAAAAATATTTTTCAAAAATTTGTATTCCTAAATCATGCATCGCACGCAGGGTACTATACTATTTGAAGTAAAGGAAATAGTAAATAAATTGACAACCGCTAATTGCACCTTTATACCTTCATTTCCCGCATTTTCCAAAACTCTGCTTTAAGGCAAACTCACTTACAACCTAAATGCCCACATATCTCGTCAACATCTGGTTAAACGTGTTCCTCGGCTACTTTGTAACTCAAAAACTAATCACATTGATGTTGAGCTTGTTAGTTTTTTCTACTCAATCAAGCATGTAAGAAATAGCATGATTTTCAACAACACATTGATACAACCACAACTAATACTAGTCTAAGCAACAGCTTGGTTAACACGCTATGTTATTTCCTTGGAAAAAGCAGCAAGAATCAACGAACCCTCAGCCACAAGCTTCATGTTGTGTCAGACTCATGAATTTAACTTTGTAGAAAAATAAGGCCACGAATAGCTCGAACCATGAATGGGTGTGCTAACATGTGGGCTGATCCATCGTTAGAAAATGTTGTTCGTGAACAATCAATGGTTCATCAAAGTGTCTCTCATGCCATATCGTGCCAATAACGGATTTGTGTAAAATGGATTAATGATTTGTAACTATTGATTATTGATTATTGATTTTTAATTATGATTATTGTTTTTAACTATGATTTTTTATGGATTGACTATGACTATTAATTTTAACTATGAATTATTAATGTTTTTTAACTATGGAGTAATAACATAGTAATAATTTTAGGTTTTCGGATTTGCTCATTTAGGTTTTCGAATTTTATCGTCAACATATGTACCAAACTGTAGTATGTTGTGAGTATCTATCTATATTATAACTAAAGGAAAAATCACCGACATCATTCATATACATGTGTCAATTTTTCATTATTTTTTTTACGCCTAAACTTATACTGCTATCTTCCGCAAACTTTCCTCGTACTATTTATTTAATAATAATAATAATAATAATAATAATAATAATAATAATAATAATAATAATAATAATAATAATAATAATAATAATAATAATAATAATACCTCCGTTCCCTATTTTTCTTTACATATGGTGTTTTGGGATGTTCCATATTTTTCTTTACCAAACAACTTTAGGTTTATAATTTTTTTTTATTAAGATGGACCCTACACATCACCCACTATTAGTTGCAAGTTGTTTCTCTTTCATCAATTATTACCCCAATTTGACTCCACAACTATTATTATATCATATACCACAATAAAGAGATGAATAGTGACAGACAAGGAAAATAGGGAATAGAGGGAGTAAAATGAAATATTTATTTACTTTAAATAAAATGTGTAATAAATTATGAGTATATGATAAAACATTATTTAACTTCAATAAATATGTAATGAAATTATTTAACTTCAATTTATCCTTAATCAAAATTTTTCTACTTTAATTTATACGTAATAAATTTATCTAACTTAATTATATTTTTTTTAAATACTTAAGTTTATACTAATATTTTTTTGTTTTTTATATTCTTATATCGTTGAAGTTTTTAAACAGTGTGTTTGAAGTTATTATATCTAACTTGCCATTCGATAATTTATTATTTTATAAAATTTTATTTAAAATAGTTTACACAATTTAAAAAAAAAGGATAAAAATGATTATATTGCATTTATTTTGTTAGTAAAATGAGCAATGAATAATGAGTTAAGAACAATTATATTAGTGTTATACATTTCAATATATATTATTTTAAATTTGATAATACCCATAGTATGGTAAATTATATAATTTAAAAATAAAAATAATCTACAATTTGTTTTATGAACTATTAATTTAAAATATTTATTTTTCTTTTAATATTATCAATGTCAATATATCTCACTCCCATGTCAAACTGAGTGGTCACGTAGTGGCCATGATCTAGCTAGAATCTCCAACTTATTTGTAAGTATATATATGAGGATATGGACGGCAAAGATACTTGTTGAACTAAAAAATTTTGAATTGTGTAATGTTTTGCTTTTGGAATAAATTAAGTGGTTTTCCATAAAAAAAAGGAAAAAAAAAATATTTTTTTCAAAAATTTGTATTCGTAAATCATGCATCGCACGCACGGGTACTATACGTCTATACTATTTGAAGTAAAGGAAATATTAAATAAATTGACAATCACTAGTTGCACCTTTGTAGTTTGTACCTTCATTTCCCACATTTTTCCAAACTCGCTTTAAGGCATCCTCACTCACAACCTAAATGCCCACATATCTCGTCAAAATCTAGTTAAACGTTCTCCTCAGCTACTTTGTAACTCAATCAAGAACTAATTACATCTACAAGATTGATGTTGTGTTTGTTAGTATTCTCTACTCGATCGAGAATGTAAGAAATAACATGATTTTCAACAACACACTGATGCAACCACAACTAATACTAGTCTAAGCAACAACTTGGTTAACACGTTATGTTATTTTCTTGGAAAAAGCAGCAAGAATCAACCCTCAGCCACATGCTTCATGTTGTGCCGGACTCATGAATTTAACTTTGTAGAAAATAAGGCCACGAATAGCTCGAACCATGAATGGGTGTGCTGACATGCAGGCTGATCTATCATTAGAAAATGTTGTTCGTGAACAATCAATGGTCCATCAAAGTGTCTCTCATGCCATATTGTGCCAATAACGGATTTGTGTAAAATGGAATAGTGATTTGTAACTATTGATTATTGATTTTTAATTATGATTATTGTTTTTAACTATGATTTTTATGGATTGACTATGACTATTAATTTTAACTATGGATTATTAATGATTTTTAACTATGGAGTAATAACATACTAACATAGTAATAATTCTAATTTTAATCCAATAATAATTATTAAACAAAAAAAATTCGTTATTGGTAGTTTATATTTTATGAAATAAAAATCAGTAATACATTATCATATAATCCACTTATGTGGTATGATAACATTTTTGTGAATAATTTTTTCACTTATATATTGTTTCATTTCTTGAATCATAGTTTCATAATATTTTTTCATGAAAATATTATAAACAAAATAAAGTCAAGTACAAAATAACACTAAAACAACTTATATACGTCAGTTATATTTTGAACAAAATAAAGTCAACTACAACATAACACTAAGACATCTAATACACATCAATAATATTATGAACAAAATAAATCCAAGTATAAAATAATAACAATACTTTGAACAAATATATTGCGAAGTATGAAGAAAAAAATACTATGAACAAAATTATATATATATATACAAATAATATTTTAAACAAATGATGTTAAGTACAAATAAATTAGCAAAATAAAAGAAGAGCTGAATTGAATTAAACTAACCTGAACTGAACTGATTTTAAGTTGAAGTAAACATACTTCTGTAAATTTTCCAATACTTGATGGAAACTTGTAGCTTCTAGCCATCTAGGCTTATATTATTGTGCTAAAAATCTTTTGTACAAAGTTGGATTCATAACGATTGTATAAGCATGTTGAATATGGAATATATCCTTGTATAGTTTAATGTCGCTATTGCCTCCAATTGTTTGTACAAAATTCGGTTTTGTTAGCTTTCTTATGTTTTATATATGAGAGAGGTACTGGCAAAACTGCTAGCAGCATATAGTTTGCGTGTAGCCATTATGTTACCTGAAGGTTATGTTGAATTATAAATATGCAACATTAATTATAATGAACTGAAATTAACTGCATTCATTGAAGCCTATGGGTGGTTTGTGCAGATGAATTGTCATCCTCATTAATCAAGTGCTGTTTTTTTTTGTGTTCATAATGTAAACATGGTAGAACATTAGTGCCCCAAGAAAAAAAATTCCTTGATTCATCACCTAACTCAATGAGCTTATCGTCTTCTAATAGGAGTTATGCTAATTTCTTTGTTTGCTAAGGGTGATTATTTTGTGTTCCGAGGAAAATTATGGCTGTGAAGTTGTATGCTTTATTGTTGATGTTGGCCTAGTATGTCTTTGGATAGCAATGCTTATTCGTCTTTCATTTGATTATCTGACTATGTTATACATGTGATGCGGTTAGCTTATATGGTGCATTTCTATCCTCATTCATATGTGAATTATAAGTTCTTAACCATTATGAGAGGATATTTTTGCTGGGCACATACAATGGCTCACCTTGTCGTTGCATAGGTAAGCATATTAATTTTCGTGCTCTTATTGACATTGGTCTCCCTCCTTCCCCAAAGCCTCTAACGTAAACCCAAGAATAGCCCAACTTTATGGCACTTTAACCATGAGGTATTTGCCAATTATTCTTTCTTTTTCATGTTTTGTTATATAGTTGTATTGCATGTTAGGAAATTCAGAAATTCTGGGAAGGTTGCATATTGGTTCGCCAATAATTTCAACTGATTGCTTGGATAATTATGTATAGAATTGGGTATTTAATACTACGGTACATGCTTTTAATATGTCATACTATAACATACACAACCGTGAACCCAATACTGTATCCGAGAAGTCTAAGTGGATGTTGTGTTGCCTTTTTTCTAACACGAGATTCTCAAACTTCTGTTAGGGATGAGAAGGGCTTGCTGCGGTCCTATTATCTGTTGGAGAGAAGAATTTCTATCCTACACTAACTTTATCTTTTCCCTATATGATGAAGAAGATATCCCGAAAGACCCAGCAAATGAGCCAAAGAATGATATGTACATGGTGAGTGCTGACCCTGAAGATGCACCCAACACACCCCAAGTTTGTGCTTTATTACAAGCTGTTTCAAGTCAAGTCAACGACAAGCAATTAAGTAAACCAATGATATTTTATTAATAATTTGGATATGGGTACAGTCTCTGTAAACAGTTTATTGAAAATAAACTAAGTCTTCTGATTCTGTTCCACTGCTAGGATGACACTTGTCGACGTCAACCAAATTTAACAGTTGCTGACGTCAACCAAAGGTGACACCTGTCGACGTCAACCAAAGATGACACCTGCTATTGTCAAGCAAATTTGACTGAGGGTTGACCAGCTTCAATGTCACTTTGAATGCGCTTGAGTATCCCTGAACAATCGGCACAATTTTGTAGTGCTTATTGATTATCGACAGAGAGAGTTTTGTAAATTCTTTGGAATGTCTTTGATTGACTTTTTTTCCCAATGAATTCCTCCTCTCCTTCTCTTGAGGTGATAATGGGTATTTATAGAAGAGTCTGACCTCCATCTTGGACCCAGAGATGTGGGCTTGGATTCTTCTAATGACTTGGAAGTCTTGTAGTCTTTTTGGCCCAATAAACATTTTATTTGGACTAATAATATAATCGGCCCAAATATATTAATTGTGACCCAAATTAATTAATTAATTTGGATATTTAATTTAAAGGGCTAAATTAATTAAATTGAGCAAATATTTATTTTATTTAACTCAAATAATTAATTTATTTTAATTTTGACACTTTAATAAATTTTTGGTGTCTACAAATTGCCCCCTCGAGACCATGTCATGTACACGATTGAGTGTTTACTTATGACGGGGTCTCGACGTGTTTGACTTGAAAGTCTTTTTTTTTTTTTTTAAATGTTCATGTCATGTACACAAGTCAAAGTGTTTCCTCATGACAAGGCATCAATTCGACTAACTTAGAAGTCGATCATCACTTTTTTTTTTAACTTGATCTATCATGTACACAATTTTGAAGTGGGTCCTACTAAATCTTTTTTTTTTTTCCGAAGATTAGATTCCTTCATGCATAGGATTATCTCCTAATTAAACACAATCCAATCAACAAGCATATCCAACAAATAACCTCCTTACGTACACAATTTGATGTATTTGATTGTAAATAGGTGATTTGTTTGACTTAGAGATCGATTTACTCTTTTCGGGATATACCTATTAGATAAAATTTAATCCTACTGACCAAACCATATCTTTTACTAACAGAGGATCCCGTATACTAGTATGTGCACCCTATTTAAACAAATCCCAACCGTTTTGATTAAGATAAAAGAAAGGTTTGTGCAGTGCTGTAGTTTTCCGCAGGCAACCTTGCATATCAATCAAAGGGTATATTCATCTCCCTCTCCCTGATTCCTCTTTTTTTTTTATAATAATTATTTCTTTTCTTTTCTTTTCTTAATGCACCGTTCTTTCAGTCACTTTATTATCCTCTTAGACAAACAAACTGTATTTGACTAATTGATGGTGCTCTACACACTGTATCAATGTGGGAATCATCACTCTCTGCATGATTGTATGTATGTATGTATGTATGTATGTATTTGTATGTGTGTATGTGTGTATGTGTGTATGTGTGTATGTACGCATGTTCATGTACCTTTGGCTTCCCCCTTTTTTCTCTTGTCTACTTCATTAATACAGTACTTCTTTGCAACTTTTCTTTTTTTTTTTTTATGGTATCATTGTTATGATATGGTGCCTGTCCTTTAATTGATTTTCTTTCATGCGACCAATCTTGTGCCACATTAATAAACGAATCTATTCACGCACTTGCTTATAATCTCCTTTATTGACAACTATTATATGTATTGAGTGACAATGTGTTATTTTGGTTTTTTGAATAATGCAGAAACATCACTCCATTCTTAGTATTACAGTGTGGCAATACTCTGTTTTGTCCTCGTGCTGAATCGAAACTAACATACATTGTCTCTTTCTCAGTCATAGACTTAAGGTGGAGTTCTTGGATTAGCAAACGTATCCTAAATCTTACTTCTTAATTGCCATGCATATATCCTTGGGTCTTTTATCCTCCATATTATAAGTAGGGGACTTATTAATACTCTGTTTAATACCATGTCAACATACTTTCTTGATCAACATACTATGCTCATCTTTCGCACCATAATTTTCTTGATCCACATGTATGAATATAATTTTCCTCTTATTAAGTAATAAACCTGTATTATGCTTTGTTTTTAATCAACACATCGTTGCCGAAGTCAAATTTTCGCAACACTACTCATAGTACAACTCAATCAACCTTGTTTTACTCAACAATTTAGAGAAATATTACATTCAGTATCACCCTCTTCAACGCTTAAGACCCTTAAATTCATACTATGTAATGACTTCATCACCGAAACCGAAATTGAACTCTCACCGTTTCTTCTTTAGTCAAAGACTTGAGATAGCAACTCAATCAACCTTGTTTTACTTCCCTTAGTTGACATGCATGAGTAGTAATTTACTCTTGATTGCTTAAGTAATACTTCTAAATTGATTGCTCTGTTTTGATCTCGTGCCGTTTTCGAAATTTTGCGACACCCCTGCATCCATGTACATGCCACCAAATTGACTTTGACTGAGTCTAAAGTCCATAAACTGATTTACGTATGAATGGCGAAAGAAACTTATGCATGCATGTTGTGTATTTTTTTTCTTAACTTGCATGTAAGCATCACACTATTGTCGGTTTGATACTTTTGCTAAGTGATAACTATGAATCATAATGGTCAGTACAATAACCTGCCCACTTTCTATTTCTCTTCTTCCTTTTTTTATTATTTTTTTTATTTTGTTTTTTTATTTATTATTTTAAAAAAAATGTCATGCGCATATTGTAGCATGTATAAAGTGGCATTGTTGAATTTTCATTTATCTTGGCTCTCTTCCATCTTCATTCAATATAATGTAGATAGGGCATTTAGTACATATTTGTAATCTATGCCTTTGCACGACATCAAATAGTAGCTCAATTTCCATGTTCCAGCTAATAAGTCTTCTTATGAAATGGTGTCACTATTATTGATTGACAATATAACATAGCACAGCTATGAAGAGGATGTCTCACATAATCAACCGCTTGCCTTTAATATTAACATTATGCCCTTTTCCTTTAATCGGTGGGTGTAGTGCTCCACCATTTTGAAAGAAGAATTTGGCTATTCGTGACATAATTTCCGGGCATACTCCAGATATCTAAGGTAACAACTAACAAGTGTAATTACCTATATCTTTTTTTAATAACTGTATTTGTAGTGTTCTTTGGTGTGTATGTATTTGTATGTCTTGCTGGCAGGCACCGTAGTTGGTGAAAGTTATCATGATGTGTTGTCAGGGAGTGGACCAAAGGCATGCCAGTTCGACATTCTAATGATGATGTATTTGAAGAATTGGAGGGTGATCAACGAAGTCGTGACAAGTCATTGGTGACAGTGAATATTATCAGGGGTGTCAGACCCAACTAGGCTACGCCAGTGTGTCTGACATTCTAATGATGGTTGCCCCCTTTTTTTGAAGAGCCGAAGAACTGTCAGCAACCCTGGACCAGACTAACACCTTTTTTTTTTTAACACATTCTACTCCAACGCTCCTTGTGTCATCATTTAACTTCCTCCTTTTTTTTTCTTTTTTTTTTGGTAGGATAGATGGTACTTTTTAAGGAATTCAAAAAGAAGGACCTATTCAAGGATGTGGAGCACCACTTCCTTTCTGTAGTCGATCATGTAGATGATGATGCTTCAATGGGCACCTATTTTGCCATTGAGAAATCACTTCGTCGCCCAAATGGTGTCAAGTCATCAATTCAGCAAAAGAATTTTTTGAGTGACATGTCGAAACCAGTGTCAAGCGAACATAACCTGTCATCTACTGCTCACATCCTCCCTAGCACCCTCTGGGACTACAACGAACCCATCACTCAATTTCCTTTACTTGGGCGTCGAATAATTTTTGGTTCGACACAATGGGGATCATCTAGTAGTCTTAAGGTTCCAGGCGAAGCAATTTTCATTGAAGGGTATTGGGAATGGACTGAAGATGTTCTCTCTCATTCCGGGGATATCTTTGATTCATGTTCCATTCGTTCAGCTGTTTATGCCTCACTTTATTCTTATGCTAGAGATTCTAGTATCTTTCGGGCTTTTTGTGAAAGTTGGTGCCCAACCACCAATACATTGCATACCATCACTGGCGAGTGGTCCATCTCACTTTGGGATCTTCACAAGCTTGGGGGGTTGCCTCTTGTGAGGGATATATATGATGAGACCGTACCTGATTTAGCTACTCTTACTTCAAAGGATAAGAGTAGCACTCGTTTCATATCCAGAGCTTGTGACTTTCTGTTTATGGCCTACCATCATATTGCCAAACGTGACAACTCAGACGGATGGGTAACTACGAAGCAATGGATTGATTTTTGGTTAAGAAAACCAAGAGTTTACAAACCCCCTAATAGAAGAAAGAGATATGTCGACAGCCGTCCTAAAACTTCTCAAGATCCAAGTGGTAACATTAATGTTATGGCAACTGGGTCTATCGTATGGACACAAGAAGAATGCGACATGTTTGATTTACTTGGAGTTACCGGCGACCTGAGGAGGGAGGTTACTTATGTTGCGGCCTTCTTGTCATGTTGGTTGTGTGTGTTTGCACTTCCTAGTTCACAAAATAGAGTCATCAGACCGAGTACCTTTGAGACAGCTACCCTGATGGCGCGAGGTGTAACCTTTAGTTTAGCTGCTCCAGTGCCAGCATTTATCGTGGACTTAAACCATATCGCCAACTCTAAATCCCCCTCTCACACTGATTGTTACTTTCCTGCTCACTATGTGTATGGATGGTTGGCATTCTACTTTCAAACTCATCATGAACTTGAACCTGCTCCCCCAGGTCCTCCGATGGTGACATTTTCAGGAGCTCAAGGGTCAAAATATTTTCATAGGGATGCGGCATGTGAGCTCATACATGAGGGACGCACCATAAATATTGGTTGCACCATGCTTAATAGGAATCGCCATGAAGTTTTATATGACGACGGTACCTTAGAGATTCCAAAACTTGGCTATCTTATGTCTACGCGCTCTAGTTGCCTTGTTCTAAGACTGAGTAGGAACTTCCACATGGAGCCTTACATGCCTCATTGGTTTGGTAGGCAATTTGGTTTTTGTCAAGCAGTCCCTGGTGTGCTTCGGCGCTATCATCGTAATCGCGACGCGACATATTTGGAGGCCCTGAATATTGGCATCTCTTGCTTTATAAAGGTAGTCAGTCGCGCTTATTTGCTCCAAGTCATTCTCTAGATTGGCGTGATTTGATAACCCGTAATTTCAAGGCATGGTGGGCAAAGCTGAATGTAACAGATCTAAGGGAGAATGTCAACCCTCTTCTTTCAGTTGTCGACAATAAATCTTCCAAGGCCCCTGTTGGAACAACGCCACACAAGGTACCAAAGGTCAGTCAATGTAAAATCCACAATACACCTCGAGAGCGCACCAATGACAATCTTGTTGTACATATCTCATCATCCAAGGATAAATCCAATCGAGATCGAACTTGTACCCATGATGGTGATAGCATTAGTGATGCGGGATTTGTTGTTGATCTTAAGCACAAACGCTGAAGTAAAAGGTCACAAACCATAACTGACACGGAGCATGACGCTTTGGACATCGACGACTTCTTTGATGATGTCCCTGATCCTTCTCAACACGTGACTAGATTGAACTCATTGGTACTTCATTTTATTTTCTATCCTTTTTTTTCACTAATTTATTTATCTATTTCATTTAGGAGGGAGATCTTGAGCTAGAAGTGACAACACAGATCAACATTGATAACTCTCTTGTTGATGAGGCTAATGGTTCTCAGTCATTAGTTGACCCTGTGTCAAATCCTAGGAGAGGGAAGGAATTGTGTGTAATGGGAGACTTGCCAGGCAATAACCATTCGAGTTCCCCCACGAGTTCTCATAACACGATTGGTAATCCTTCACTTGAAGCTAGAAACATTGGAGATTCAATTTGAGGCCATAGGCTCCCCTTCGATTCGACCGACTGCTCCTTCATCCTCACCTACATCCAGCCACCAACTCACTGCTTCATCTCGCAAACTATTTAATGGTGCAATCAAGTCATTTGGTGTAGAGCTGCTTACAGTCCTTAAAGGAACCCCTTTCCATGAAGTCTCCAAAATGCGGAAGGAAGCTTCAGTTATTTATGAGGGCATTGAAGGACTAATGGGAGATCCCAAACCATTGAAGCATCAAGTTAAGTCTTACATCACAGCTGTTGAATTTTTTCTCAAGTCACAAGATAATATTGCCACTCGTCAGCGCCCTGACCAAGTGGAGCATGCTAAACATATAGTAGCTAAGGAAATTCAACAGTTTAAGTCTGGAATTGCTGCATCACTGAAGAAAGAGAAAGAGTTGGAGATGGAAATTGAGGCTCTTCGTCTCAAATTGGAGGAAGAGAAAAATTCTCGAACTTCTTTCGAGGATAAAGTGCAAGCTGCAGAGAAACGCATAGCAGAACTGGAGGCTACTCCTATGTGGGATGCCGAAGCAATTAAGGAGTTTGAGGAACATAAGAGGCAGATACTTGACTACCAGTCCTCGATTACACGCACAACATGGATGGACGTTAATTAGGCCATGCACCGTTAATTTTGTTTATTTATTTGTTTTTGTTTTAGCCGTTCACAGTTTAGACTCTTGCGGGCCAGGAGATTTCTTTTTTAAACTTGCAGTTTATACTCTTGCTTAGGAGATAGTTTTTTTTTAACTTGCAGTTTATACTCTTGCTTAGGAGATAATTTTTTTTTGAACTTGCAGTTTATACTCTTGCTTAGGAGATAGGTGTTCTTTTTTTNGGAGATAGGTGTTTTTTTTTTTTTTTTTTTTTGGCTGAACTTGAGTTTTCATTCTTTCATCATATATCATCGAATGTCACATCACTTCTACTTACTCAAGCTGCCTACGTACCGACAAGCAACAATGACATCGCTTTGCAAGATCAAGCCATACGTAGTTCTAGTAACATTTTTTTTTGAGCTTTTACTACTAATCTTCAACAAACTTCACTTCAAGAGTAGTAGCGTTTAAGGAATTTGCCATTTATAGGACCGATGCGCAACCCATCACTGTCTACTATTTTGTAAGCTCCATTTGTATAGACCTCTCGCACCACATAAGGGCCATCCCACTTAATTGTGAATTTGTTCCCAGTCTTGCGGGATGTAATTATAGGTCTTCTTACTGCCAGCACCATGTCCCCAACTTGAAAGGAACGAGGCCTAACTTTTTTATTAAAGGCCCGTGACATGCGAGCTTGGTAGCATTCTAAACTTTGTTGAGCCTGTAGCCTCTTTTCATCAAGTGCTTCTAACTCTGCTAATCGAAGCTTATCGCTTTCTTCATTGGTTAGGCCTTCTTGTATAGCAACTCGTAATGATGGGATTTGCAACTCCAATGGTAGGACAGGTTCCACACCATACACCAAAGCATATGGCGTTGCTTGTGTTGCAGTCTTATATGTTGTCCTGTATGCCCAAAGAGCTTCTCCAATCCGCTCATGCCAATCACGCTTAGTTTTTGACACTACTTTACTCAACAAGTTACAAAGCGTTTTGTTAAAGGCTTCAGCTAGCCCATTTGCAGGAGCGTTGTACATTGACGACTTATGTTGGGTAAATTTGAACTTTTCACAGAGACTTGTCATCAACCTGTTGTAAAATGGTGTCCCATTGTCAGTGACAATTCGTTTTGGTACACCATATCTATAGATAATGTGAGTTCGAATGAAGTCAACCACATTTTCCTTCTTCACTTCACGAAGTTGAATCGCTTCAGCCCACTTGGAGAAATAGTCCGTTGCAGCCAAAATGTATGCATGGCCTGTGGACGACTTTGGAGTGATAGGTCCTACGACATCAAGTCCCCATGCTTCAAAGGGCCAAGAAGCCACTTTGGGATGTAATGGTTCTGGGGGTTGATGAATAAAGTTGGCATGGAACTGACATGCTTCACATTTCTTCGCGTAATCCATGCAATCTTGTACCATTGTAGGCCAGTAGTACATTCTTTTGACATGATCATGCAACTTTGGGCCTGATTGATGAGCACCACAGATCCCAGAGTGAGCTTCTTCTATGATTTTTGTCGCTTCATCTTCTGCAAGGCACCTCAACCAAAAGCCATGAAAGGACCTTCGATAAAGTGTTATCTTGTAGTATGTAAATCTAGGAGCTCGACGACGTATCTCATTCCTGCGCTTTGGATCGCTTGGTAGCTTTCCATGTTCCAAATAATCTATCAGTGGTTGTTGCCAATCCTCCTTGTTAATTTGATAGACAAATATTGAATTGACCTCTTCATCACTCTCTTCCTCATCAAGCGACACAACCCATCGATTACACACAGGTACATTCACGGTCTCCTCTGCCCCCAGTGCCAAAGTGGTTGCAAGATTAGCAAGCGCGTCAGCCATCTTATTGGCACTTCTTGGAACATGTTCTAACTTAGTATTTTCAAACTTGATCAGTAGCTTTAAAGCACGCTTGTGGAGAGGGAGTATGTCTTCTTTCTTGACTTCATATTCACCCAAAAGTTGACTTATTACCAATTGTGAGTCTCCAAAAATGTCCAAGTCCTTTATTCCCATTTCAATAGCCATTTGGAGGCCTATGATAAGAGCTTGGTACTCAGCCACATTATTTGAGCATAGTTGAGTCAAGAAAAATGAATAAGTTAGCACATGCTTTTCGGGTGATAGTAATATAACCCCTGCACCTGCTTCATCACGACGAGCTGCCCCATCGAAATACAATTGCCAAGGTGGTAAGACATCCACATAGAATACTCCTTCCCCTCGGCAACTCATCATCCTTAATTCCCATTCTGCGGGTACTGGATCTGCAAAGAATTCAGCTTTGCTTGTCCTTTAACAGCTTTTTGAGGGACAAAAATTGATATGTGTGGTTTTTATAGTGTTTTTTCCCCTTGTTTCGAGTCAATTTTATGCCTAGAAGTTGTTAATCTGGCTTTTTTACTCATTTGATGTTCTTTAGCTATTTTGAAGTGTCTCGCTAAGTTTGGTTGATTTCCGGCAATTTTAGAGCTTTTTAGTTGATTTTTATCATCCACGGTTGTTATGCTCGGTTTTGGTATGTTTTGTAATTTCAGGCACGAAAACCGAGGCTCGGAACGAAGCCGGAAAGTTTAGACGGGATAAGGATGAAGATGCATGGAAATGCGTGTCAAGAAGTATAAAACAAGCCTTAAAGAACTTATGAAGAAATAAGAAGAAAAGGAAGCAAAATAAACTTCTGAGGTCATTATGCGGGCGCATAAAAATACTATGCGGGCGCATTTAATGTAATCAGCAGCTGAAGAAGCGTTCTGGAGGTCAGATGCGGGCGCATAAACCTCCTATGCGCCCGCATCAGACGTTTTTCCCGATCTTTTTATTCGTCTTTTAATTTCTTTGTACTTAGGCTTTGTAAGCCCAACTTGGGTACATTAGGCACGGTTTTCTAGGCAAAACAACTTATGCTTTTCATAATTTAGAATTACTCTCGGAGGATATAGAATTTAAGCACTTTTCTCTCTCAAAAATTAATTGAGGAAATTAGGGTTTGTTCATAACTTTGATTTTCAATTCAATTCAAGTCTTCGATTCGTTCTTCAATTTGGTAATTCTTCTGTTTTTGTTCTTTATTTTAGTTAATTTATGCTTTTTAGTCTTTTTAGTTTAATTATTAGTTATTTTTGTTATGTTAATTAGTTTAATTAGCAATTACTTCATGAATTCAATTAGGTTTTTACAACTATTCTTGTTTTAATTTTCATAATTATGAGTGAGTAGTCTAATTTCTAGGGTTAGGAAACCTGATCACAATGGACTAATTAAATTAGGTTGTTTCAATCCCATAATTAGTAGTCCAATTTCCTATTATTGGTTTCTTTGTTTACAATTGAATTGTGCGCAGATTTAGTTGTAATTCTGGTAATTGTTGAATTTGATGCCGAGAGGTAAAAATACCACAATAAGACCACTGAATAATAGGCGGAATTAGTCTAGGCATGAGCGAGAGCCGCTAGATGAGTTTCGAGGGAGTCTAGATTCGAGAGAATTAGTGAGCCCTAATTTGACGATAGTTGTGAGATTGAACGATCTTTGTTAGTGAATCCATTAGTTGTTCTTGGTGACCCGAATGACCCTAGGCTTAGTTTATTGGTTTAATCCTTCGTCATTTCCAGTAATTAGTTAGTAATTAGTCAATAGTCAGTTAGCTAGTCAATACTTCTCGACCAAGGCTCTTTACACAGTTTAAGCTTTTTAGAACTAATAGAGTTTAACTGCTTCCCTGAGGATTCGATCCTTACTACCCTAGCTACATTAGTTAGTGTCGTTTGGTTTACTTTTGATAGGTGTGCGATAGCTTGTTCAAAAATGATGTCATATTGTTTTAAAAGAATGCCCCATTTTGCAATCGACCCGCGGTACTGGTCTTGACAATATGTATTTGATTGGGTCTGCTTTTGAAACAACATGAACTGTATGAGCCTGCATGTAGTGTCTCAACCGTTTTGATGCAAACAAAGCAAGACAAACTTTCTCAATGGGAGAGTAATTCATTTCTGCTCCTACCAAGGTTCTACTTAGGTAATATAGCGCAGTTTCATTACCCTCTTCATTTTCTTGGGCACACATTGCCCCCAAGGATCGTTCTTGTGCGGCAATATAAAGGATAAGTGGCTTCCCTTTAATTGGTGCCCCCAGCACTGGAGGAGAAGACAAATAATTTTTTATACTTTGGAAAGCATTTTGACATGATTCATCCCATTCAAATGGGGAACCCTTCTTCATGAGATGACTAAAAGGATGACATCTTCCGGCAAGATTAGAAATGAATCGTCGTATATAAGCAAGGCGCCCTTGGAGGCCCCTCAGCTCCTTCAGATTCTTGGGTGGTGGCATTTCTTGGATCGCTTTGATCTTGGCTTGATCGATCTCAATGCCTCTACGTCTCACAATGAATCCTAGAAACTTTCCAGACGTGAAGCCGAATGCGCATTTAAGAGGTTTTATTTTAAGTTGACATTTTCGCAACCGCTCAAACACTTTGCGAAGATCTTCCAAATGGTCCTTCCTTCTTGTAGACTTAACCACCAAATCATCAACATAGCATTCCACGATTTTGTGCATCATATCTTCAAATATCTTTTGCATGGCCCGTTGGTATGTAGCTCCAGCATTTTTTAGTCCAAAAGGCATGACTTTGTAGCAAAATATCCCTTTTGGAGTGCGAAAGGCAGTTGCCTCTTGGTCTTTGTTCGCCATTTGAATCTGATTGTATCCAGCTGTACAATCCATAAATGTCAAAGCCTCATGACCAGTAGTTGCATCGATCATGATTTCAGTGACTGGAAGAGGGAAGTCATCTTTTGGACATGCGTCATTCAAATCACGAAAGTCCACACAAATCCTCAACTGTCCATTTTTCTTCCTTACAGGAACTATATTTGCTATCCAAGTTGGGTACTTGACTTCGCGAATAAAGTCGGTATCTATGAGCTTGTTAACTTCACTCTCTATTTCAGGGATTAACTCCNATTTCAGGGATTAACTCTAGTCTGAACCTTCGCTGAGGTTGTTTCTTTGGTTTGACACCTTTCTTTATTGCCAAGCGATGTACCACAACTTTTGGGTTGAGCCCTGTCATTTCTTTGTAACTCCAAGCGAAGACATCTTTATAATTAGACAACAGATTATGGTATTCTTGCTCCTCTTCTTGAGAGAGATGAGCACTAACATACACTGGTCGAGGATCTTCAAAACTCCCTAAATTTAGCTCTTTCAAATTATCCACCGTGGCTTGCCCACCATCTTCCAATGTTTTGGGAGCTTCATCAGTTTCAACTTCTTCCTCTAAGTTAGAGAGTTCTTACACTGTAACGTGATGCGACGTAACAATTTGTTATAACTCCTCACATGGTTCATCTTGCTTAAAGATGATAACAATCCGACCCTTGGCCTTTAGAGGCTGTCGTTTGGTGATATCAACCTCTTGCTTTCGTATCATCCTAGATGGAATGACACTCCTGACATCATACCTTCCTTTAACACAACTTTTCTTGGAATCATCTTCCTTAGCTTCATTAGCTTTACTCTTCAAACGACTAAAGACCGACTGTCGCGACGTCTTTTGAATCTTAGGTGTTGCACCATTCCTGTTAAAGACAAATGGCTTATCCCTTATGCATAAAGCTTTTGGAGATAAGATTTGATCATCGTTCTTTGCAACATCTTCGCGTCTGCCTAGCCTGTCAAATACAGAGGGGCGTGATTTAGATCTTGATGGATCTACCCTATTAGATATAGAACCACGTGGTGGCATGTCATCGTCTTCACCCCCACCTTCATCCAATTCCGATGCTGTAATGTATTGCATGGAAGAAGTATTTGCCTTATGCCTGACAGTGATCTTGATAGGCTCGAACGATTCAAAACCGAGACCTACCCTAGGCCCATTTACTTTAACGCCATACTGCTAAAGCATCTTTTGCGTACCATTGAGTCCGTTTGCCTTAACTTCAACAACTTTTCCCATCGGCGTGGGATTTTCATAGTCATACCCAGCTTTTGCCAATAGCTTATATGCTTTTGGGTCGAACTTGTCTTTATTGAGACCTTGGTTTTTGGAACTTTCGACCCACTTGAAAGTCATTGGCTTTTGACTTTGACTACCTTTAGACAATGGTAATACAACATCTTTATCCTTTAATTCCTTAACCAAAGTTGTAGCATTTTGATTTTGGCTATGCTTAACTTGAGCATCTTGACACAACACAAATGGTGATTCGCCTTCCTTGCGGCGCGACTTGGGTACATAACGGAGAACTGGAGTTGTCTCTGTCTTCTTTGGAAGAAAGCTTTCAACTTTTTCTTCGGCCTTCTCTTCCGGAAGAATTTGCTGTTCAACAGGAGTTGACTTAGTGATTTTTACTAGTGTTGGAGCCTCAACCTTTGTTTTGTTTTCCTTTTTGCCTGTCGAAGCAATTTGAGATGGCAATATTTCAGACGAAGTTCCCTCATCACTCTCAAAGAACTTGGCATCCGCAAAGTAAGACTCTGCTCTAGTGAAGGGCTTGACATCTCCATTAATTTTCCTTACTCCTCCACGATAGTATTTTAAACACTGATGGAGGGTAGATGCAACCACAACATTTTCGTGCAACCATGGGCGTCCAAGCAGCATTTTGTAAGAAGTTTTAGCATCAATCACATGAAAAAGAGTAGGTGTTGTCAAATCACCCATGGTGAGATCGACACGAATTATGCCAATTGCACGCTGACTCTCCAAATTAAATCCTTGAATCACAATTCGACTTTGGGATAGTTCTGCTACTGTGATCCCTAATTCATTCATTGTGGACTTAGGCATGATGTTTACAGCCGACCCACCATCTACTAGAATACGACCGACCTTTTGACCCCGAACGAATCCTGTCATAAATAATGGACGGTTGTGGGGTTTAGATCCCATGAGCAAGTCATCATCAGTAAAGACTATGGCGCTATTACATGACGCGCATTTGTCAGAATTTTCTTTGACTTCACCAACATCTTCCGCCCTGTTGGCATACAGCTCTGACTGCTGAAGTGCCAAAGCCAATTGTTTACACATTTCTCTTGGCAAACGAAATATTTCCTTCCATCCCATGCGCGTGGGGAGAGCATCAAGGATAGCCGATATCTTCGGATCCGTCGACGACCCCGAATGTTGAAGGGTTAATTTAAGTGACACCTCATGCTCATTAACTTGTTCATCCTTCTTTTCTTCTTCTTCATCATTTTCATGCTCCTTAACTTCAAATGAGACTGTGTTGACAGTCACAGCATTCAAGTACTCTTTGGGAAAGAATTCTCCTTAAGTTATAGGAGCAACAATTTCTTGTTTAAGCACTTCATCTTGCATCATTTTATGTTTTGTGACCCTTTTTGGTCCCCTCTTTGGATGCTTAGCATTTTTATTTCTTTGTTGTCCTCTAGTTTGGTAAGGGGGTTGCAACTTTGAAGTAATTTGCTTCCTAGTACACCTCCTTGTCACTAGGGTCCATCGTTCATCATTGTCATCGTCGTTTGACACATACCTTTCAACATGTGTCTCCGTTTTACATTGAACATTGGATGTTCGAACTTGCAGCAAAACAGGATCCAAAGACCCAAACTATATTAATTCCAACTGAAGAGAAGGCTCATCAGTCACTACTGCAGCATGGTTAGTCCCTACAGCTTCATCGAGATCAAGCACAATCTTCCCTTCTTGAGCAAGACGCATGATCCTCTCCTTCAATGTAACACACTTTTCAATAGGGTGACTCACCAACCTGTGATATCGACAATAGTTTGGATCCGATGTTTTATTCATTTCCTCAGGCCGTTTAGATTCAGGCAACTCAATTATCTTCTTTTCCAATAACTCATCCAGCATTCCAGACAAATCTGAGTCAGGGAACGGATACTTCTTTGCTTGTAACTCTTTCAAGGTTGGCTTATCGCCTCTGTAAACTCTTGGGTAAGAAGTCTTCTTCTCCTCCTTAGCCTTTCCTGAGATTTTGATAGGAGAAGAAGCGGTAGTGATCACCATTGACTCTTTTGTAGAGCTTTTGGAAGGTTTATCACCTTTTCTGAACTCTTTCTTTTCCTTAGTCTCAGATTTTTCTTTACTTTTATTTTTGCTAGCAATGGTAAGCTCTACGTCATGGGCCCGTGTTGCTAGCTCCTGGAATTTCTTTGGCATTATTCCACGAAGAATGTACCGCAAATCCCAATCCATTCCATTGATACACATCTCTACAGCAAAAGTTTCAGTCAGTCTGTCCTTGCACTCAAGACTTAGAGCGTNAAGACTTAGAGCGCGCCATCGACTAATGTAGTCAACGACCGGTTCATCCTTCCACTGTGTAGTGTCAGTCAACTCAACCATGCTGACAACACGCCTGGTACTATAAAACCGGTTCAAGAATTCTCCCTCCATTTGCTCCCAACTATCAATTGATTGGGGGGAAAGATCAGTATACCAATTAAAGGCAATACCCTTGAGAGAACGAACAAATTGTTTGACCAACAAGTCATTGGTAGTACCAGCGTTGTTACACGTCTCAACGAAGTGTGCGACATGTTGCTTAGGGTTGCCCTTACCATCAAATTGATTGAACTTCGGTGGTTGATAACCGGCTGGCATGCGCAACTTATCAATCCTCTTGGTATAAGGCTTCACGTAACGATGATCCTCCTTTCCACTGACACTTGTTTGATTCTTGATTGCTTCTGCTATCATGTCTTTAATTTGTCGAGCAGTAAATAAAGCATTCTTGGGATCACCAGCTTTGTCCTTCTCATTGTCTGAATTATCCTCAGATTCAGAGTCGTCCTCGTCACTTTCAGACGATTCAACAATTTGCTTCCCAATCTTCTTTGTCAGTTTAGCAATTTGCTCGTTTTGCTTCTTAATTTCAGCATCCTTTTCCTCTCCATCTTTTATCAACTTGCTAATGAGAGCATTCATGTCGGCAAGTTGTTCCTCCATAGTTTTGTTTTCATGAATCACCATGACAGAGGCAGTGTCCAACTGTGATGATTCACCTGATTCCTTGAGCACAAAAGGCCTGAAAGGAGATGATAGAGGAGAACTACTATCAGTTCCAGATTCAACCTCTATGTTTGGGTTGTAAAGGGGACTAGTGTGAACGACTAAGTCTTCTTCCTTGTCAACATCAATTTGTCTTGGCGACTTGAAAGAAGTCAATGACAATCGTTTGTGTCCAGCAATGGAACTTGAACTTGTATGTTCAGTGGTAGAGTTTGAACCAAAGACAGGAGACTCACGCGCCCTATAAGATGTGTTAAGTGCCTCCAAAGCAGCCTCAACAACGCTATTATTGCGTACTTTGGTAGATACCGCGGCTGCACGCAGACTTGCTGCAGCAGACGTGACTGCAGCTCTTTTCATTCCTCTGGTGAATATGCCACTGTCAGGATTTCCAATGACTTCACCGAGGCTTGCTGATTGTCGTCGAGTATTGACAGACTTCTTTTTCTCAGCAGACTTTGAAATGCTCTTGTTGGAAGACATTTCTTAATTTTTTTGAAGTGTTTGAAGAACAGAGATGAGAAGCAGAGATGGTCCCACTGAGCGTGCCAAAAATTTGTTGCTACTAAATTTCAAGTCAAAGTCAACAACAAGCAATTAAGTAAACCAATGATAATTTTATTAATAATTTGGATATGGGTACAGTCTCTGTAAACAGTTTATAGAAAATAAACTAAGTCTCCTGATTCTGTTCCACTGCTAGGATGACACTTGTCGACGTCAACCAAATTTAACAGTTGCTGACGTCAACCAAAGGTGACACCTGTTGACGTCAACCAAAGATGACACCTGCTATTGTCAAGCAAATTTGAGTGAGGGTTGACCAGCTTCAATGTCACTTTGAATGCGTTTGAGTATCCCTGAACAATCGGCACAATTTTGTAGTGCTTATTGATTGCTGACAGAGAGAGTTTTGTAAGTTCTTTGGAATGTCTTTGATTGACTTTTTTTCCCAATGAATTCCTCCTCTCCTTCTCTTGAGGTGATAATGGGTATTTATAGGAGAGTCTGACCTCCATCTTGGACCCGGAGATGTGGACTTGGATTCTTCTAATGACTTGGAAGTCTTGTAGTCTTTTTGGCCCAATAAACATTTTATTTGGACTAATAATATAATCGGCCCAAATATATTAATTGTGACCCAAATTAATTAATTAATTTGGATATTTAATTTAAAGGGCTAAATTAATTAAATTGAGCAAATATTTATTTTATTTAACTCAAATAATTAATTTATTTTAATTTTGACACTTTAATAAATTTTTGGTGTCTACAGTCCTCTCTTCCTCATTGTTATTTAACATGCAGGTCCATTGAAATTTGTATTATTTCTGGCATTCTTGTATCTTTGAATGGCAAAGAACTTTACCCCACAACACTATTATCTGCTCAATGAAATCGGAGGTATGAAGAGCCGTCGTGTGTCTAAAACTCCTAGTGGAACCATTCTCTTTACTGCTGCCAGAGATCTTGAGGCCTTGACCCTTGACCGGGAGACAATGCAAGTAAAAGACTCCCCTGCCCTTAAGTATGCAGAGCTTGTTTATGTAGGTCGATGGTTTGATCCACTTCATGAATCCATGGATGCTTTCATGGATCAAATACAAGAATGCCAACTGGTTCAATGAAGCTCAAGCTTTATAAGCGATTTGTGACAGCAACTAGTAGGAAAAGCCCGAATAGCTTGTATAAAGAAGATATCTCATCATTCGAGACAGGGAAAATTTACCCATGAGGGTGAGGGCAATGCTTGAAAAGGGCATCTAACAAATTTACAAGTTTTGTAACTTTTCATTGGTTACCATGATCTATTTGGCATTAACAAGCAATGTATTCAAAGTTTCAAACAAGTATTACTGACTGACCAATTTCAGATAGTTTTACGAAAAACACTACGACTTTTTAGTCCATGTTAAATTGTTTCTCTTTATTTTTCTAGCATAGTAGGCACACACAAAATTCTACCGGGATGCACCTAATGTCGTGGTGGTGGTTAAGTGTCGGCTCTTTTGTGCATGGCTGCATGTCCCATGTCAAAGGGAGCAATTGTGTACAAGAATCATCACCATTTAGAGGCACAGCCAAATACCTTACACGGAAAACCAATATTAGGCCCTGTTCTCCTCGTCTTATTTTTACTTAATCTCAGCAAAAATATGTTAAATTCAGCAAAAATAAGTTCAGTTCAGCAAAAATAAGTTCAGATCAGCAAAAATAAGTTCAGATCAGCAAAAATAAGTTCAGTTCAGCAAAAATAAGTTCAGTTCAGCAAAAATAAGTTCAGATCGGCAAAAATAAGTTCAGATCGGCAAAAATAAGTTCAGTTCAGCAAAAATAAGTTCAGTTCAAAAAAACAAAAAACTATATGTATTATGCAAATTAATTTGTACATGGATATTTATATGTGCACATCTTTTTAAATGAGAAATTATGGTATAAAAACAGTAGAATATAATTTTAAAAATATTTAGGTAGCATTTTCGAAGAGAATATGTATTGTATGGAAATAATATATTACATATGATTTTATAATTTTGATGGAAAATTGAAAATATATTATTTTAAATGAAAATAAATATATGTTAATATAGATATATGATAATATTATAATACATGTTAACTATATGATACTAAAAAGATGATAAAATATTGTGCATTCCTTTGTTCATAAGATTCTTGAACTTTGAGGGAAAAAATCAGATTATATTTAATTTAGAGATTATAATAAATCAATTATTTTCACCTAAATAAAATTCAATTATAGTATATAATTGCCCTATAATTTTTAATTAGTATAAAATAAATTCAGCAAAAATAAGTTCAGTTCAGCAAAAATAAGTTTTTCAGCAAAAATAAGTTCAGATCAGCAAAAATAAGACGAGGAGAACAGGGTCTTAGTGTACAATGTACATAGAACAAGCTCTGGGCCAAAACTAAGTTAGAATAAAATGTTTTGACAACCAAAGAGCTCAGTTTTTGGTGGTTCAGTAGCATATTGGATCAATTTGGGGGGTGAAATGAAATGAGATTGAATATTCTCATATTAAACTTGGCATTAGGATCATAACAAAAGCTTGGACTGAATACTCTTTGAATAACCTTTGGCATACATCAAGGTACTACTCTTGACATTTGAAGCAAAAATTGATCAAGGTCAAAATGTCTAGATGTTCCTATAAAATTTCAAAATGAAGAAACAAATATAGCAAAGGCAAAACTAATTTTTACATTATCAATCAAATGACACAAAACAATGGCAACGCTACAACTTCATGGATTCTATGCAAAACAAATAAATGCTCCAAACACCTAATCATGAAGAAAACCTTACATCCTGAAACAATGGAAAAAAGGCATCCGTACATAATTTTTGTATGGTACTTTTGAAGTTGCAAAATCTTACAAATTGAGAATGATTTTACACTTCATATAATCTTTCAATAGAAAGGTAATCTAACTGTTTGCCACATTACTTGCATGATACATTTTTAAAGAAGCATATCCTTCTTTAATTTCATGCTTGCGAACCTAATATTCTGTTGAATCTGATATGCTTACTACGTTTTACAAAGTACTTCTTACAGAAGTTTGGAGTGCTAGTACTCTGATTCCACGAGCCCAACAGTCACACTTGTCCATTGACGCAACACAAAAGCAAAAGTAGCTTACATTGTTCACACCCCAAAAACTGAGACAACTTGGAGAAACCCTTTCCAGGAAAAAAAAAAAAAAATCTTTGAGGCAATGAAACACAATGAGAAGTAAGAATACTGCACAAATAGTAATTTGAGTAAAATCATACATCGGCATGGTGATGGAACTACAAACTTCAAAAAGTAGATGAGTTCCTATATTCCTTTTCACAATTGAATATCCAAAAACAAGTATTACATGAGTAAGTAAATAAGCAGAGGTCCGATAACAGCATCAAGTGGGAGGGTTACTAACTGAAGCTAATTCTTCCAACTGCTTCCCATCAGAACTAAACACAAGCTCCATGGGAACAAACTGTTCAGAGAGATTTCCAAACTCTGTGTCACTAATACTATATAATGACTGAAGTTGTTCCGCTTCAGAATCTGCAGCTTCAGCTTCTGCAAGAAGTACATTAGCTTCTTCCAGATCACCAAGTTCTAAAGCAGCTGATCTTTCACGAGTCACAGCAGCAGAAATAAGTCGTAGTCTCTGAAATCTAGCCAGTGCTGCCTCTTTTTCTTTCAATGATACAAGCTCTTCAAATTCATGCAATTTCGTGGCCGTTTCATCAATTCCCTCCTCAATTTTCTTCAATTCCGACATAGAATCTTCCATCTTACTCTGTAGAGTTTCCTTGTCAGCTAACAAAGACTTTGATTCAGAGGCTATACGTGCAGCCTCTTTAAAGTTTCTTGCAGAAGCAGCAACCTTCTTTTCTGCTTCAAGCTCCGGCACTCTTTTGTCTATGAAGAGCAATCTTTGTTTTGTTGAAGCACTTACTTGCTGGATGTTTGACTTTTTGGAGGATAACTCCTGTAGAGAGCAGTCAAATGTGTTAGCCACCACTAATGTTGAGTAAATTTTATTGAAAAAGTCCCCGCACTGAGATCCAAATTTCTTAATATCAGGCAAATGATGATCTTTTCACACACACACATTGTTAGGGTAAGCCATTAGGGGTCTTTCAAGTATATCTTCATACCACCAACTTTCAGCCGGTCAGTCAGAGGCAGATCAATAGTGCACCAAGGGTACACACTTGCATACCCACCACAAAATAAGATTTCATGCCAAATTGTTAAACTAAAATTTCATACTTGCATACCCACTACACCTATTATGCTATGTTGTTCCCGTGAAAAGGAAACAATAAGGATGGCTGTAACTATATAAGGAGAGGAGAGATATAGTTTTAGGCATCCAGAAAAAAAGTGAAAGGGTGTATTGTTAATTAGCTAGCTAGATCACATCATTGGAACTCTGATGTTCAAAATACAATAGCAGCCACCAAGCTTTGCCCTTTCTGGGTGTCCAATCATCTTTGTTCTTAATGTTTGCTACTTTACTCAGTCGTTCATATCCAATCATTACCTAGTTAATATTGCTACTCTGAGTTTACAAGCCATTAACACTCTCATCCCGTGATTCATCTATAATGAAATACTCTTCACTTCAAAACACACTAACAAGCACCTCCTGTACTTCTCCACTCAACTATGCTCCTTTTTCCCTAGCAGTTCTCACACTCTCTAGACCACCAAAGAACTCTATTGTCTGGTTGTAGCGGAACTAAGCTGTAGAAATGAACAGCATATATACAAACTCATCCCCCAATCATCCTTACCAACCATAAACTTTCAAAAACATAAAAAGCACCAAATACATGTTTACATGCAAAAATGCAAAAACCAATTCGACACTCACCCAAGATAGCAGCATTGATAGTCTCAAATGTGAAGCCATACAAGTTATTTAGAAGTAATTTATGCTTCAATGGTTGCCAGACACAATTATTATTAATTTATGACAGAAAAAGTATTTCAATGCAATGTAGCAGAACCCAGTGAATTGAAAAAAGACGAGAAAATGTGAATGTCCCTCACCAGTCAGTAATTTAGTCAACCAATTTAGACTAAATAACAGCAGAGGTGTTTACAACATTAGTTCATATTCATTTCCAGGACAAAAACCTCTTAGTGCAGAAGTCATTGTATTCAAATGGAGTATACCCCCTAAAAAACGATTCTCAAAAAGAAAAGAGTGCCTCTATGTTGGAGACAGAAAATATTTATGGTCCAATGAATAAAGCAAAGTTCTAATCAGAACATGACTTTAGCCTACTTATCTCAAACATCATGGAATAATTTCGTACAATAACATATCCCTTTCACATAGATGCCAATGCAACAAATAACAAAAACGAGACCAGAGAGCCAAATTTACCTGAAGATCAACTCTTGCAACAGATATCTCCTGCTTGAGCATTTGAGTATCAGCCACAATTTTCTCCTCTGTTTTTGCAAGTCTTAATTTCTCCTCTCTAAGTTTCAAGACTGAAGTCACTAATGATTTCCTGAGCCCAAGATTTTCTTTGTACACATTGGCCTCATCTTCACAATCTGTTGCAAGCTTCCGAAGTTCTCTCCCTCGATTCATTTCCTGAGAAAGTAGGAAATCAATTTCTTCTTTCTTTTTAGATAATTCTTGAGATTCTGATTCCATTTGAGAGAGAGCAATTTGCAAATTCTCAAACTTAGAATCAATCCCTGTTTGGACATCCTTATAATTTGCAGTCACTTCGGCAATTCTTTTGTCAGTTGCCTCAATTTTGGAATCGTTTTGAGCTATCTCTGCCTCTTTTTCCTGCACCAAACGTAGAAGTTCCTCTAACTCCTGCGTCAACAATTCTTTTTTCTGACAAAGGACTTCTTTTTCCTTCACATCATCTTCAACCAAATGCTCAATGGAGTCATTCACTGCTCCGCGGGCTTCATATACTAATTGTGATTCAATTTCTAATTCTAATTTCTTCATCTCCACAGCTTCAACAGACATAAACCATTCATCCATTTCTTTTGAAGAATTGGCTTCAGCATTTTCCAAGACCAAATCTGCATCATTCACAGCATCCTACCAGAATAAAGATAAATTATCATGTTCCTCAAATGTAACTATGTAAGGTCCAAATAGATAACCATGGTACTCTTAACAATGAAAGATCAATGCCTGGAACAATGTATACCATGTCAAATCCAAACCTGAAACCTATGCACATGTGTATAAGGTAATTGAACTAAACTGGAAACTTAATCAGCAGAAGAGATGTTATCTAGCATTTAATGGACTATTTTCTTAGTAGAGATGCATGTGTTTCATCATTAACAAATCAGCAATTATTTTTGGTTAAAAGCTATGGCAATAAGCCAACTACATAAGTATAAGCATAAGATGAAGCAAGTTAAAAGATATATATAGCAACAGTGGATAGTGATGAAAGGAGATGAACAAAGAGGTCTGGTAATTTCAAACGCATAGCAAGAAAGTTCTAAGAAGAGAGTAAATAAAGAACTATAATCACTCTTCTAGAATTAACCTAATCACAGGCACAAATTTTGTCACGCTCCTTTTACAAGTTACTTTTCGGGAAACTTCTTTCAACAAAAATGAGGGGAGGCTGGGGAGCTACTTTTCAAGACTTTTCTGTAGCATGCTCACTTAAGGGTATCTGATCACAAAATAAGGTTATATCCAGCAATAACAGCTTGTATTTGTACATAGGCAATAATAAAAGCTAAAGAAGAGCAACTTATGTCTACCAGAAGAACATTCACTTCTGTTAATGATACTTGCAGAAAAAATTAACATTGACAAACAAATGTACAAGTCATGAAGGTAGTGGATACATAATTTCATTCATATGAGTATCATTTTAGTCCACAACCAAGAATTCAGCGCAAATCATAGATTTATAATATTCAAAAACTTCAAGTCGAAACTACATATTGATGCCATCACTAACCCAAGACCCCAGTAGTTACCAATTTGAGTTTAAAAAACACGAAGAAAAAAGGAGTTAAATGAGTAAAAGTCATTCAGTTGGAGCAAATAACTCACTCAACAATAAGTTATATTTTGGAACTTCCTTAGTTTTCAAGAATCGGTTTTATCAGTTGCAAATATGATGAATGCAAGTATGCAAAAAGTTCATGAAGTAAAAAATAACTGATTAGAGACATTCTCCTGTTAGCAAATAACTGAAGTAAACAAAAAATAGAAAACAATCCAGCAGAAGCCTATATAGCCATGTCGGAGTCCAGTTTCAAATATGGGTTTCTTATAAGATAAGAGATAGCTGCTATAAGTGCCATGATACTCTTTCCAATAGAGAGCAAGACTCTAATGCATATATGAAAATACAGAAACATACCACAGTACAACGTTGTAACAAAGAGACACATTCTTCTTCAGCAGCAATCTGTTTCTCCAGTGCATTCTCCATTTTTGAATCAATAGCATCACAATCAGCCTCAGCCTCTTTGAGTGCAGTTAGCATAAATCCTTTTTCCTTTTCAGCAGCTGCAAGACTTTCACTGAGGTGTTCAGCTGTTTCGAAGTCTTCTGCCTCACAGGCTTCTTCAAGTTTCTTTTCAATTTCCTTAAACCTTACAGATGCTAGTTTAACATTTTCAGCAGCTTTTCTTCTCCTCTTTATAAACTCCTTCCTTGCTGCAGATATGGACAAAGCCTGTTCACGAGCTTGTTTTAGCTTCTCAGATACTTGAGCCTTGACCTTTATATATCTCTCCTCGACAGAACCACCATTTGCCTCTGGTTCCTCTTGTTCTTGGTTCTGAGTTGTAAGCAATCCTTTATCATCCAAAGTCGGAGAAGCGTTGTTTCCTTCCCCACTTACACATAGAGCTCCATTCGTATTAACTTGATTAAAATGTCTACCTACTATATCTTCTGAACTTACATGAGTACATTCACTTTCAAGTTGAACTGGACTAGAATCAATTTGTACCTTTCGGCTAGGATGGGATGAGACAGGAGAGGCTTCTTTAACAGATGTGGTGGCAGTGGGTGCCGGGTTTTCAGCAACAGATGATAATTCTGAAGTATTTTGTAAAGGCTCGACATCATCAGAAAGTTGTGAATCCCTTCCATATCCAATTCTTAGACCAGCTCTCTTCTTCTTTCTAGAAGATTGCCGAGAAACAGTAACAACTGGAGTTGCTTGCGTCTCCAACTTTGGAGCACTTGTTGTTATTGTAGAATGATTATTTAATGGCATCAATGTCACAGTCTCAGTTGCTTCAACATAGGAAGGAGTGATAACAGTGAGATCGGAGAACAAATTTTCATCAAGTGGCTGAGACGACAGCGAAGATGCTGAAGACAAAGCTGATGTACTATCATGATTCACAGAAGCTAATCCATCTGAATTTACACCATGTTTATCAACAATTTGAGGAGTAAACAAAATCATTCCCTCAAAAAGAGAGTCCATGTCATCATTATTATTTTCCTCCATTTCTATACACAAGAATACACTTGTCACTAATGTCGTTCAAATCAGTGAAAACCTCCAGTCATCTAATTAATGACAATCCATAAAGAAGTTATTGCCACTTAGAGGATGTTAACAGCAGAGTGGAATCTGTACGATTAGACCATTAAAAAAAGGTGAGAATTCAATTGCAATGAGCTTCAGTTTATGAGCACAACACTAGAGTTCAATAACATTTTCTGACAGAGAGAGATGACCACCAACGACCTATTAAGCCCTGACTCCATAATAACAATAGAAGAAAATTATGTTATAAAAAGACCACAGATACTTGAAATCATACATTAAATTACTGTCAAAGAAACCTTTTCAAAAGATGCACAAGATCACAAACCAACAAATACATATGAGGAAAAAGAATCAAGACTTCATCACTTGAAGAAAATTATTTTAGTATCAGAATCATGCAACTTGATAGCCCAACATTTTTTTGCATAAAACCCATAAGATGAATGCGGTAGAGAAGCGTATGCTATGTTGATGTTTGTGCATACAACTATACAAGAAAGGATAACATTTGAAATGAGGTTATTAAGAAGAAGGTAAGTGTTACATCTACAGAGGATTAGATGAGGGAAATGTGTCTAAGATGATTGCGTCATATAAAACAAAGACCGAGTAGCACACCAACTAGGAGACTTGAAGAATGGTAAAAGAATGGGAAGGTGAGAAGTAGAGGAAGACGCAAACTTGGATGAGGTTCGTTGTTTACAGTATGAGTTTATTGGGGCTTCAGAAGAATTTGGGCATTAAAATGGAAAACCGCTAGGTTGTTGTTGTTGTATTCACACATTGATTCATGTCTAGCCAACTCCAAATTATTTAAACAAACTTCCGTAATCCTCACATTGATTCATGTCTAGCCAACCCCACATTATTTTCGGATTACTACTAGGTTGTTGTTGTTGTATTCACAATCTATAGAGCTAAGAGACTCTTAATGTTACAAAAAAAGTTGACTTCTAATGAATTAGCACTCAATTATTTCACATTAGATCAATGCCAAAGCATTCTCAACCGAACAAAGCTCCATAATTTCACGGTCACTTTGAAAGCGACAACACTTGGTTCCTAATGATTGTTGGCAGGTATGACCGGATCAGTCGGATCAGATCACAGGGTCAATTAATCAAACAGGCAGAAAAAAGTAATGCATACTCCAATATAATTCTATACCCCATCTTTTAGTTAGCAATTGATTACAAAACACAATAAAAAAATATTGATTTGATCAACAACAATATGATATTTAAATTTAATAACAACATTATAATTTCATACACATCATTCCGATGCTTCTATCTATGATCTAATCAACTTAAATGAAAAATTCATCAAGCTAATATAATGATTAAACAACAAATTCACTACTTCACTTCTTCATAGCTCATAACATTGCAAATTACTTCAAGAATATAACTTTGATTATATTAGGCAACTTCAATTATTCAACCAGATTAAATAAAAAAACAAACAAACAAACAATTAATTGAAATTAATATTGGAAAGAAAAATTCATCTGGGGTTTAAGATGTGATCAACAAATTGTACAAAAATCAGCAAAAGGGGTGTTCTTACAAGTACAAAGGGTGGCAATAACAGCTTCAAAATTGAAAATTAAATTACAAAATTGTATATTTGATTTAATTTATTGACAATATCAATTAAAAAATAATAATAATAATAAATATAAATAAAAAAATTAATGGGGTGATTAAGAGATAGAATAATTTACCAATTGATAGAGCAGCAATTCAGGTTTGAGTTTCAATTGAGAGAGTAATAATTTGATGAATTCCAAAAATAAAAAATAAATAAAATTGGATCTTTGGTTAGTGAGAATCGAAAAAGAAAGCAATAATCTTTGTTGGAATTTTACTGTGATTTAGTCGGAATTTTAAGATTTCAAAAACATGACGATTAATTTGAGAATTGAGATGATGGCTTTGTTGCAAGTGATGTGGGCGAGTAGAAGGTTGGCTCGTTTCGCAATTGGCTTGTTTTCTATCTCGTTAGGCAGGGGTGCTTATGACGTGAGTCGAGTTCGAGTTTGGGGTTGCTTGAACCGACTTGTTAAAATCTCGAGTCGAATCTAAGTTGAGTTTGAGTTGGAGTTCATCAAACATTTATCGAATCGAATTTTGAACGAGCTATGGCCGAGTCGATCTTTGATTGAGTTTTGACAAGTCGAGCATTGAGCGAGTTTTATCGAGTTTTTATGGACTTGAAATAATCTTGTCTTTTTAATATTTTGCTATTTAGTTTCAACTTACCCCAATTAAGTAATGATCGAGTTAGAATACAATTGACTAAAATATTTGATAGTTTCGGTAATGATTTAATAAAACTCTTATTTCAATATCATATTTATAAAATTGTATAAATCGAGCTTCTCACAAGTTTTTCAAGTCATGTATTGAGTTGCTCGACCCGACTAGTTAACTTCTTGAGCCGAACCCGAGCTGAGTTCATCAAACTTCTATCGAGTCGAGTGTTGACTGAGCTTTGGCTGACTCGAGCTTTGACCGAGTTTTGATGAGTCCAGCAATGAGTGAGTTTTATCAAGCTTTTATTGACTTGAAATGATCTTGTCTTTTTAATATTTTGTTATTTAGTTTCAACTTATCCTAGGTTAACAGGATGAATCAGTATATTTGGTTATCAAAAAACGTAATATAAACTCTTTAATATGCAAAATCAACTCTTTTAATAAGTAATCTCTATTTTTTTTCATTATTTTTTATAGGAGTAGGTTACTCATTCGCATAAATGGCTTACTCATTACAGAGAAGTAGCAATAAACTTACTTATTTGAATAATAACGTGATTCATCAAATTGATGTAATTAATCTAAAGGATAAGGATTACTTTTTAGAAATAAAAGTGTTGTTATTTATTGAATTGTAATTACTTTTTAGACAAAAAAACTAACTAGTTAAATAGCTCGGGCGATTGTGTTTGCAAATTGCTACCAATTAATCTTAGTTAATGGTTTGATTTAGTTATGAAATGGTTAATGGTCCATGCAAAGCTTTACTATAAAGTTGCTCATTCTTGTACGTTGCTAATCATAATGTGTCATAAGTAAATTGTGGGTAATGCTTGATTGCAACTACTAACTAATTGATAGAAATTCAAATTAGTTGTAACAAAAGGAATTAGTGATGATCGAGAAGATTGAGCGGAGAAGAGGAGTCAATAAGGAACAAAGTTAATGTTGAGTTAATTATATAAGTGGCCAATAAAGGCAGTTGATGAAACAATCTCCTCAAGATGCAGTGGCGGAGCCAGGAATTTGTATAAGGGGGGACAAGCTCAATAATTCGATTAAAATAATCCGGATACATAATTACCGATAATTCGGGTACATGGCAATCCAATAATTCATAATAATAATAGAAGAAGTTAAATGTTCTAATCTAAAAAAAAAGCTTAAACAATTAACCAAAATTACATCCTCCAATTCTTCGAGTCTTCATGTTTTGAAAGCGTTCAATGACATCTTCATCGGGAACTTGTAAAAACACTTCTTTCTCAATAAAAGTGACCAAACAATCATTCATTAGTTGATCACCCATGCTATTTCGCAACCGACTTTTGACATATGTCATTGCGGAAAACACCCTTTCAACACTTGCGGTAGCAACGGGAAGAATCAACATCAACTTGATTAGCAAGTGTATAAGAGGATAAGCCTCATGCCTCTTTGTTTTCACAAGCATCATAGATAGAGAATTAAGATCTTGCAAATCATGAAAATTTTCATCTTCTAACATGATTTGCTTGAAAACATCAAGTTGACAATCAAGGCTCAATAAATCATTATCCGAAAATTCTTCGGGATACATAGAAGCTAGTTTTAATACCTTGTAACAAAAAGGGCAAGTATTAGTACTACTCCGTAAATAAAGAGGAACACATATATAGATATAAAATATGTATATGAGGTGATAAGGTTATTTACCTTTTTCTTGTCAAAAGATGAGAAGTTATCCCTAGGACTTAGGCTAGCCATACAAGTAAGTAGCTCCATATTCCTTTCATTGAACCGGTTGTCAAGTTCTTGAAGATATAAATCAATGACTTCTAGAAAAATTCCAACCCGAAAATGATGTTCATTTGTAGCTTGTTCAACAAAACGTCTTGATCTACCTTGAGGAACGTAGGAAGCTTCCATAGAAGGAACATCAATTTTGTTTTTAGTACAAAAGGATGTAACCTTATTCAAGAGAATCTCCCATCCTTGTTCCCTCATTTGTTGCAACATTTTCTTTGTGATAAAAATAAGTCCCATAGCATTAACAATGTCTTGCTCTTTTTTTTTGCAAAGCGATGCACAAATCATTAGTGTAGCCAAAAATAGTCAACATCAATTGAGCCATAAAAATGAAATCAAATGACTCTAATGATTCCAACACAATTTGTGCTTTAAACTTATCCTCCGATAAGCCATGTTTACCAATGTGCACAAGTACTTCAACAATCGAAGGAAATAAAGTGATAATGTTTAAAAGACACTTGTAATGAGATCCCCAACGAGTATCTCCGGGTCTTTTCAAACCAACTTCTTGATTTAAACCCGAACCACTTACAATTTCCCCCATATCCAATGCATGAGCAACCTTTTGAGCTTGACTTTCCCGAATCATATCCCTTCTCTTAAAAGAAGCTCCAACCACATTCAACAAGTTTGAAATGATTTCAAAAACCCAACCAATACTATCATTCTTCTTGGCAACGGCGACTAGAGTTAGTTGAAGTTGGTGTGCAAAACAATGAATATAATATGCTTGAGGAGTTTCATTCATAATTAAAGTTTTGAGCCCATTTATTTCACCCTTCATGCTACTAGCCCCATCATAACCTTGCCCTCTAATCATAGATGGACTCAAATTATGTTCCACAAGCAAAGACATTATTGCACTTTTAAGAGATAACGATGTAGTATTACCAACATGAACAATGCCTAAAAATCTCTCCATAACCTTCCCACTTATTCTATCAACAAAACGCAACACAAGAACTAGTTGTTCTTTGTGAGACACATCGCTTGATTCATCCGCCAATATGGCAAAGTAACCATCACCAACCTCTTCTATGATATGCTTACTTGTTTCTTTTGCACAACATGTAATAATGTCCTTTTGAATATCGGGAGAAGTTAATTGACAATTTTTAGGTGCATTTTCAAGGGTATGATTTCTTACTTTCTTCACTTTTACCCTAAGCCATTTCAAAAGTTCAAGAAAATTACCTCTATTATATGACTCCTCACTTTCATCATGTCCACAAAAAGCCAAACCTTGCTTCAAAAGAAATCTTAAGACACTTAAAGAAGCTCCCAAACGAATATGGTAAGACTTTATCATCACATCACTAGCATTATCAAACTTTTTAACAATTGATTTTTTTTCCCATCTCTTAAGTTCACATATTTCTCATAAGCAAGATTATGGGCACTCTTAACTCCACCGACATGCTTACTAAACCTCTCCGGTTTATTCCATGCCCTAAACCCTCCATTAACAAATGCATCACCACCCCAATTAGTAGTAACATCATGCTTGAATAAGTAACAAACAAAACAAAATGCGGCATCTTTCTCAATACTATATTCAACCCAATCCCATTTCTTAAACCATTCAACACTAAAACGACGTAATCCGGACACTTGTCTTTGAGGGAAGGCATGAGTTTTTGGTTGGCAAGGTTTCTTAAGAATATAAGCTCTCCTAACCGCATTTCTTTCTTTTGAAGGGTAATCCATTATGTCTTTTCTTAAACCCGGATCATGAGGAAGAAGTTCAACATCATAAACCAATTCTTCTTCCTCATCAACACTAAATTTCTCAACTTCTTCCTCACTTGATTCATCATCACTATTACTTGAACCTTCCATTTCCACATCAACAACATTATCTTGAGTTTGGGGAGTACATTCATTAGGCATAGTATCATTAGGAGTAGCCTCATTTTGTGTGGATGAAGAAATTGAATTGTGTTGTGCTCTCAATTTTTTAAACAACATTTCTCTAAGATCGGATTGTTTTCCCATAGCTTTGGACTTGTTTGAGCAATTTGACATATTCTAATTCATTTGAGAAAGAAAGCTTAATTAAAATAATTCTCAAACATTTTATCCACAAATGACAAATTAAAATAATTAATCAAAATTTCTCAACTTTAACAAACAAATGAACAATTATTCAATTAATTAACATTACAAATTTAAACATAAATTATTAAATCTTGAAGCATTTAACAATATAAGTTCACAAATCACATAGCAAATAACATAATTACATAAATACATAATCACATTCTCACAAGTTCACACTTCACAATTCACAAGTCACAAGTTCACAACTATTCAACTAAAAAATTCAAAAATTAGAATAGGGGATATAAATAAGTAAATAATAAGCTATTACTAATTTCACAATTTAAATTAAAACAATTCATGAATTAAATCACAATTACAAGTATAAGTATAGATTTAGGATTTGAGAATTAACAATTAGAAATTTAGGTTAAGAAATTAATTACTAACTCCTCAAGGCAAGAGCAACCACCGGGGCGGGCGGGCGGCGGGGCGGCGGTCAGCCGACGGGACACACTTTTATCGGCGGCAGGCGACAGCAGTTGAACGGTTATGGGTCAGTGGGTCACCGGTGGTTGGACGGTTGGAGGATTGTTGGGTGTTTGTTTAATTGTTTTTTTAAAGTTTTGGGATTTTAACTTTTAATTTTTTATTTGGGTTTTTGTCTTTATAGCTTTCTCTCTCTTCCTTTTTGTTTTTTTCTTATTTGAGTCACTCAGCATTATCACGTGAAAGCAGTAGTCTTTTGACTTCTTTTAATTTTTTTTTTTTAAATCTGTGATTTTTTTTTTTTTGAACTTGGGGGGTCCACTGACCCCCCATGTTCCAACGTCCCTCCGCCACTATCAAGATGAACGATCACAAAGCTTCTTTCCTCTGAAAGAGTTCAAGCTCCCTTTTATTTTTATTAACTAGCATTTTCCCCAGGTGATGTCCTGGGTATATAGCATGTAAAAAAACTGAATAATTTTAAAATTGATACTTTTCCATTTTTACTACAAAATGTACAATTTTACAGAGTTGACAAACATGGTCTTACCTATCTACGTATGATTACCAAATCGAATATGTGCAAGTAAGAACATAGTCAATTCTGATCGACTTAACCACCACCTATAAGAAAGTCAATGATTAATGATTATAAGCAAGGCTGTTCCTCATAATTTAGAGGCCCAGTGCGATTTAATGAATGTGGGCCCTAAAAACTAATTATTTTGGTGTTTTCCCTATAAACTGATTAAAGTATTAAAATTAGGACCTTATTCATGCTGTAAAATAATTTACTTTATTTGTAAAATAAATTAGTTTCGAGATACATAATGGCATTATAGATTATACTTCTTAGTTCTTACAATACCACACAAGACCTCAAGAAGATAAAAAGTATGTCCTTGTGCATGTGTATGTCTAATTAATTAATATATATATATTGTACAAAGTAGTTTTTTTTTTTGTGTTTTTCTAAATTATGCCCTCGAGGTTTTTGTTTTTCTAAGGTGTGCCCCATAACTTTTTTTTCTCTCACTTGTGCCCCTCAACTAATTAATTTTAATCAGCACTAACTTGTCCGTTAATTAGCTGTTAGTGTAGACGTTAGTTTCTAATTTTTTATATTTCTTAATTTATTCTTGGGTTTTTCTAAGTTATACCCCTGAGGTTTTAATTTTTCTAAGTTGTGTCTTAAAGTTTTATTTTTTTCTAAGGTAACCCCTAAACTAATTATTTTTTATCAGTATGACCTTCCTATTAGCCCTCCATTGCAAGGTAATAAAGCAAAAATAGGGGATACTAAGCTCTCAACAACAATCTCTAATATTTAAGTATTTAACTAACAAGTACATGAACAAATTCATCCATTTTCTTTGAGACATTTCGTCAAACACCTTCAATCCAATGATTCAAACACTGTAACACGGTACTAACACCTCAACCAATTAACCTCAACAACTATGTTTGGCACTGAATTGATTTGTAGTCTCAAACCTGATTATAGCTTTGAATCAAGATGAAGGCCGGGTTTTGAAAAGATTTATCAAGCTTAAAATCTTTTCACATTATTTGAAGTTAATGGGTGTTAGAGTGAGGAATTGAGGGTGAGGTGATGATGATAGGTGTGTGAATATTGATGATTTCATGATTGTTGATTCGATGGTGATGAGTGTGTAGCGTATTTGATAAGCAAATTAAAGCAGGGAAACACAATCTTACTTTTATGGTAAAGGTTACTAAGAGGTGAAGCAAGTTGTAAACGGAAAACATAAAATTAGTTACTAATCCAAAAGGTAAAGGTTAGTACTAATAAAAATAGATAGTTTAGGGGTATACCTGAGAAAAAATAAAACTTTAGGGCACACCTTAGAAAAGTGAAAATCACTAGGGTATAACTTAGAAAAAAAATTAAAAATTGTATTTATTAAACGGCTTGAATGTAAAACCTAACGTTTGTTAGGGAAAAAAATGGTAGGATACCGCTAATTAAAAATAATTAGTTGAGGGGCATATGTGAGTAACAAAAAAGTTATGGGGCACACTTTAGAAAAACAAAAACCTCGAGGGCATAACTTAGAAAAACTATAAGATTATGTTGAAAATGAATTTTTTTTTTTGGTAAAGTTATTAATAAGATTATATACATTAATACCCATACAAAAGAAGACAAAAAAAGAATATATACATCAATACGGATTTAATGTGGAAGAAATATTGGACAAACTAGAAGACGGTATATATTAGGATCATAGGAATTTGCAAAATTAAAGAGGGATAAAAATGCAATAAGGGAAAATATAATAAATGAAAAAAAAGGAATGAAATAAAAAAATTAATGTCATGGGAATCGAACCCTGACCCTTCATATATGGAAGCATTCTTCCTATTGACTTCCGCTGAGCCATACCAATAATATACCATATATTAAGTTATAAATTATATAAAATGCAATTGCTTGGACCAGAATTTTTTGGGCCCTGCTCATCCCGCCCCAGGGCCGGCTCTGATAATAAGAGGAGAAAGTAATGCATGTTGATAACTTTTACTTGATATTGAATGACAACAAAATCTTCTATAGATTAGTGATTTCAATTATTATACACAAATGAAAGGTCAAGAGTTCGACACTTGATTTAGTTATTTTTAATGAAAATGTTTCAACATTGTAAGATTCGCCATGTCATCACACATATGTTATAGATATCACTACAAGAAAAACGTCGATTAGCGACTGAATTTTTCCGACGGACCAATATTCCGTCGGAAATTGTAGATATTTGCGACGGATTTTTTTTCCGTAGCAAATTTGCGACGGATTTTTTTTTTCCGTAGCAAATTTGCGACGGAATTTTAGTCCGTCAGAAAATTGCGACGGAATTTTAAAAAATTGTTGAATGAATTAAAAATTTTTGATAAAAATAACTAGCGACGGAATTTTCCCGCTTTCGACGGAATTTTAAAAAACTGTTGAATGAATTACAAATTTTTGATAAAAATAATTAGCGACGGAATTTTCCGTCACAAATTTAGTCATTTTGAAAAAAAGTAAAAAAAAAAAAAAAAAAAAAAAAAAAAAAACTACCAACCCTATTTTTTCTCCCTCTTCTTTCTTCTCTTCTTTATTTCTCCCGTTGCCTCCTCCTTTCTTCTTCTCTCTTTCTTCTTTATTTTCTTCTGCTCTTCTTTCTCCCTCTTAATTTCTTTTTTCTTTTCCCTTCTTTCTCCCGTCGCCTCTTCTCTTCTTTCTTCTTCGATCTGCTTTTCTCTCACCACCACCACGGCTTAGCTTCTTTCTCCCGTCGCCTCTTCTCTTCTTTCTTCTTCTGTTTTTCCCTTCTTTCCCTCTTAATTTTTAAGGGTGAAGTTTGACCATGAAAACCCTAGATCTAGGGTTTTCATGGTCAAATTTCACCATTAAAATAAATTTGCTTGATGTGTAAAGAAGGTATGTGTTTACAACCTTTGTTTTTTTCGTTCCTTTTTTTTTATTTTTGCTGTTTTTCATTTTAGAATTTTTGTTGTTTTTGGATTTTGGATTGTGGATGGCTGGGTTTGTGGGTTTTGTGCGAATTTTTGTGGGTGAGGGTTTAATTTTGTGCGAATTTTTGTGGGTGAGGGTTTAATTTTGTGCGAATTTTTGTGGGTGTGGGTTTTGTGCGAATTTTTGTGGGTGTGCGATTTTGAATTTTTGAGCGAATTAGGCTGAGGGTTTTGTGGGTGTGGGTGGCTGGATTTGTGGGTCTGGGTTAGTGGGTCTGGGGGTTAGTGGGTTTGGGGGTTAGTGGGTTTGGGCGTGGGTGTGGGTGGCTGGGTTTGGGGGTTAGTGGGTCTGGGTTAGTGGGTTTGGGGGTTAGTGGGTCTGGGCGTGGTTGTGGGTAAGGTGGTGGTCTGGGCGTGGTGGTGGGGTGGGTTTGTTGAGGTGGTGGGGTGGCTATTGCTGCCTCACCGCCTTTTTTTTTTTTGATAGTTTCGTTTTGCGACAGAAATTTCTGGCGGATTAACGTCCATCGGAAATTTCGTCGGAAATTTCGTCACAAACAAAAACTCAAATAGTCGGAAAAATGGCGAAATTCCATCGCTAATTCCGTCGGAAAAGTTTACCGACGGAAATTCCGTCGCAAATTCTTGTTTTGCAACAACCAAATTTCCGACGGAATTTCGTCGCAAATGCCATTAGCGACGAAATTCCAGTATTTTGCGACGGAATTTTTCCGTCGCAAATAACCGTTTTTTTTTTTGTAGTGTATCAACAAGGAGTGACATGTGGTAAATGACAAAACTCCTAAATAAAAATGAGGAATGATGTCTTGAGGGGTGATTATTCAATATCAGATATTGCATATATCTTGGGTGTTTTAGTCAATTGTTGTGAACTGTTTGGTTACCCATAGTGTATTAATTTTTTTATATGTGAGGGGTCCCTATCCTTTAACTATTATAATAATAGAACAGTACTAGATATTGCCATATATCTGATATTGCATACTACTTCCCCTGATGTCTTAACGTATTTAATTTACAAAAAGTGCCACGTAGGAGCATAATGGTGCCACACAAGATACTCCACATGGTGGCTAGATTAGATGTGCCTTGCTTTAAATATAGATGAGTTGATGTTACTTGTTAAACTATATGAGTAGTTACTTATTTGATTAAACATTGTTACCTTGTAAAAATAAAAATAAACATCAAAGAGAGAGAAAGTGGGGTAGTATATCTATTTTTGAGCCCTAAACCTTGATCTTGTCCCTTATATATGGGTCGGTATTACCAATAGCTCCAAGTAGGGCCAGCCACATATGAAAGTTTGTTAAGACATTTGGATTGATTTTTTATATTGGTTGTTTGATTATAAACTAGCTTTGGTTCCCGGACGTTGCCCTGAATCATTTGATAAAATTTTATTGTAAGATTTCTTTCATTTGTTTTACCTTTTTCATCAAAATATAAAATATTGTAATTATATATTAATTTAATTAATTTTGTAACAAACTGAAATGTAGAGTGAACAAATAGGAGTATTATTATAAGATATTTATAATAGATAACCATGAAATATTTGATAATTGCGATATAAAAGTTTCAAATAATTGCGAATATAATGTGAGTTTAATATGTTTATTGATAAAGAAATAAAATATAGATTTTACATTTGAACTGTTGAACACATGATTTCAAAAGAAATTTAATGGGTCCAAATAAAATATCAATTGTGATATTGACAAAGAGATAAAATGAACATTTAATTATCATAAAAAAATATATTCATTATTATCCATTTTTCACATGTTTTATTTATCAACGTAGAAAAGAAATTATTAATTTTAGTAAGATATTACTTTTTATGATATACATGTTATAATAGTTTTGTTGTGGAAATATTGACAATAATGGCATATAGCTTAATTGGTAAATAATGTGTCTCACATGTCAAAGGTCACAAGATCAATTCTCATTAAACACATTTATTACCATTGAAAATTGATTTCCAAGCTAAGGCGGCGCCACATGGCGGATTGCAATTCTTCGCCTTACGTTTTAATATATAGTAGTTGATATGTTTGGTAAATTAATTGTTGGTAGTTATGGTGCAAAATGCTTTTTTGGACATTAATTTTTTTATCTCACTTCAATTTTGTAATGTTAAAGTTTTACTGGTAATAATCCTATTGAGAAACTAAAAGCCAAAGGTAAAAAAAAAAGTACCTGCAGCATTTTTTTTTTTTTTTTGCTTAGTACTGGTTTGGTAATGTTAAAGTTCTAATGGTATTAATCCTATTGAGAAATTAAAAGCTAAAGGTAAAAGACTAATTGTAGGAGTTGTAGCACCTTTTTTTTGCTTAGTGCTTGTTTGGTTCCCATCAAATTCCAGAAGCATTTCAAATTCACGTGATTTTGATTTTGAGCTATTTGTTTGGTTGCCTAATGATTGAAATCATGGTGGAGTTTTTAGTGCCTTCAAAATGTGTGAATTGAATTACCTACTCCCCCCTTGGTCATTGTAAATTCTCATGATTTGTAAATTTCTCAATGACAACCAAACAAGTTTAGATCGACGTACAACTCGTGAGAATTTTGATGCGGGGTTTCAATTTCCATGAAATTGATATTCTTATGGGAGTTCGATTCTCATGGCAACCGTTCGAGAGGAAAAAGATAGAAAAGCTACTCTTATTAAATTTTTGGCGAGTTATTTTTTTTGTTAGGGGGAGGGGCTTAAATCTATGTTTTTAAGCCAACCCACACCCAATAACTGTTTTTATTTTTTTGTTGTTAAACCTTTTTGAAAAACCAAAAGGCTAAGCAAAATGGCAGTAGCCAAACACACACCATTTTTATTTATGTGTTTTTTGGGCATGTAAGTTATTTTTATTTTGAACATTTAGTGGTAACAATGCGATAATTACATTTTTCTAAAGCAATTTTTAATTTGGGGTGGATACATTCATACATTACTAAAATCCCTTATCCACCACCCTACCTTACCATACATTCACTTCACCACCCAAACTTTCGAACCACCCCACACACCACGAAAATCACCCAAAATTTCGCACCACCACATGCACCACCCAAAACCATCCCACCTACCATCCACCACCCAATCACCCCCTAAATTTTCAATCCAACCTAGAAACATGAATGACCTCACTCATCCACCAATCTACAATTCAAACCGCCCACCTTCCCTATATTGCAACCATCAGGGGCGGAGGTAGCACAGTAGCACACCGTGCACGCGCTACCCCCCCCCCCCCCTTTAAAAACAAATCAGCTTTAATTTTAAAAAAACGCGTGAGTCTGAGAGAGTGAGAGAAGCAAATCAGCAATTCCAAGCAAACCAACCCCAAAACCCTAACTTTCTCTCTCTTCTCGAGTTCTCTCAATCGCCCCCTCTTCTCTTCTCTCTCAATCACTCAATCACTTCGCACAATCGCACGTCGGTCGTCGGCTGCTTCCCTTCTTCAGTTCTTCGCCCCCTCACAGGCTTCTTCGTATAATTGCACGTCGGTCATCGCTTCTTCCGGCAGGTGGTAGTCCCGGAGTCCCGACTCACCTTCTTGGGCTTCTTCAGACTTCAGTTCTTCTTTGTGCGAGTACTCCGGTGGGCTTCTAGTTCTTCCGGCAGTTCTTCGTGCAAGTACTCCGGTCTCCAGTGGGGCGTGGCCGCGTGGGGAGGTAATCAATTGGTTTTTTTTTTTTTAATTTGTTAACTTGAAGTCTTTACTCTTTAGATCTGATTTTATTTTTCTTTTTTTATTTGTTAAATTAAAATCTGATTTATTTTTTAATATCTGATTTTCATTTATGCTTTTTTTTTGTAATTAATTGACATAATGATTTTATCATGTTAATTAATATGATTTTGTTAATTAATCTGATTTAGTGTTTAGTCATGTTTAATTTGATTTTAATCTGATTTAGTGTTTAGTCATGTCTAATCTGATTTTGTTAATCTGATTTTATCTGATTTTGTTAATTAATCTGATTTTATCATGTTAATTAATCTGATTTAGTCATGTTTAAATTTGTTTAATTTGATTTGTGATGTTTTAATTTGTATTGACACTTAAACTTGACTAATTACACTCAATAAGACAACAAATCAAGAATAACGAACTAATTTAGATTTTAATTGCATTTCATAATTTTCAGAATCATGATATAAAAGAGAGGTGTTATTAGATATAAAAGATGATAGCATTGTAAATTGGTTTCAAAATATGAATACCCGAAGAGAGCAACTTTAATTTTTATTAGTCATTGTATTAACTTAAACTTTTATTAGTCGTTGTATTAACTTTAATGTAAGTTTAATTTGTAACTTTTTATTTATGATCCGAATTGATGAATCAGATTTTTTAGTTGCTAAACCGAATCGATTGATCCGAACATCGAATTTTTTGGAGTGCTACACCTATTTGAAATTCCTGGATCCTCCCCTGGCAACCACCCACAACAAATTTGCAACCCCATCCCACACCACAACATATATGCAACCCCCAATAATTTGCAACTACACCGATTTGAAGATTTGAGGATGACTAAGTGTTATAAACTTATAACCTATCAAGCGCGGTTAAAAGGCTTGGAATACTTGATACTTGTTCAAGAATACATGCATGCACTTTTTACTCAATAAGCCTTGCTTGACAAAAGCTCACATTTTACTCAAAATAATAATAATAATAATAATAATAATAATAATAATAATAATAATAACAATAATAATAATAGTAGTAGTAGTAGTAGTAATATATTGTTATTATTATTATTATTGTTGTTGTTGTTTGTTGTTATCGTTGTTGTGAATAAACATACTATTTTTATCAGCAAATAAATCTAGTGAAAACTTGATGTGAATATGAGGTTGTCATTCACATTCAGATTCTTGGTGGTTTTGCCTATGGGTTTTTTCCTATTGTGATTGCGGGGTTTTCCTCATTTTAGGCTTTAAATTGCTTTTAAGTGTTTTTATTTTCCATGTTTTTTAGTTATACTTCGTCTACAATGATGGAGGATGACGCTCTTGAAGGTTTCTTGATTAAAGATTCAGCCTATGACGTTTCTTGTAATTTCTATAGATAGAATTTCAGTTTCGGAGCTGTGCAGTTTATCTGATTTTGAAGATTCTTCATTAACAGCTGGCTTTGAACTAAAAGGCGTGTGAATATGCGTTGGAAATCTTATTGGATCTACTTTCAAGGAAAATTTTTTCAAAAATTCAGAAAAATACGAAAGATAATGTTTTATCCAGTTTTGCTATCAAATTGGAAATCGTTTTTTAGTTAATTTTCATTTACTTGGAGTCCAAGTATAATTAGGATTTATTTTAGGACGTGTTTATTTGTTATGTTTTCTGTTTTTTAGCTTCCTAAATTAGGCCCAAAGGTAAGGGATGTTTACCTATAAATATTATTTAGTTTTCATTAATAAATTCAAGTGTGTTGTGTTTTTTAGAAAAAATTCTTGTGAACAAAACTTTGTTAAAGTTGCATATTATGCGTGAATATTGACCGAGACTCAAGTTTCAAAGTCTTTCACCTGCGATTGAAAGTCATATCCTTTGTTACTAATTAAATTCATTCATATTATACTACACTACCACCATAGTTCATCAAAATTATATACGTGTTCATCATAAAATCGTCACTATCATCTTAATTTTTGAACAAGTTGAGCCCTTCTGCTTGCTTTGATCGGTTTGATTCTTAAAAACCCCTCAAAATATGCATCAAAACTTTCAGTTGTATAGTTTAGGAAGATGACCTAAAACTCTAAGTGCCTGATTTTACTTGTTTTTCTTTATCCTTTCTTTTCACTTTAAAGTAGATTGGATAAGCTTTCCAACACATATTCAGTTATACACACATCTCCAAACTGATAAAAATAATTTTCTTTAAAAAAAATGGTGAAAGTTAGCAAACTACAAGACTCAAAGACTAAAAATTTTCAAGAAAGCATCCAAGGTGAATTATTTAATCAAGAAATCTCCACAAATGCGTTTCCCCAAGTGTTAAACAACCTAATTCCATTGATTGTGCATAACTTTTTTATAAACGTCACTATTGATGTGGCACGCCATATCATGCCACGTGTAAGCATAGCACTGGGCCATGTGTCCCATTAATCATGTAAATTGCCAAGTCATATTCAGTCTACGGACTGCATGGATGACTACGTGTCGCCCTTGAGATCGTGCCACGTGTTCGGAGAGACTACTCTATGCTATGGGCCAAAGGCCAAAGGTTAGAAAAGCCCAACAAAGGCTCATAAAGGCACAAGCCAATCACCAAGGGACAAGTGTCCCAAAACCCTAGGTCACCCTTAGTGATCTTGCCTATAAATACCCCATGGGGGCATTCATTCATTCATACATTCAAGCACATTCACTCTCCTACAATTCTTACATAATACTAGAGTCTCTCTCTCTAAAATCTCTCTCTAGATTAGTATTGTTAATTATTGTTATTTATCTATGATCCTCTCACAAATACTTACTTAAGCATCGGAGGGGAAAAAAATCCTACAAGGATTTTGTTCCCTTGTTTTGTAGGAATCGAGGTCCGAGCCGTCAGGAAGTGAACAAGCCAACACTTGTCCATCCGAAGTGTAGCTCTCTAGTTCCCTCTCCACGTATTCAGTTGAAGTGACCCTACCAGGAACCCATACTATGTCAACTATATCTCATGATCAGTGAATTACTTACCCGGAAATAGTTGAAAGCAACTAAAATGATTCTATTTAATACGCATCAAACTCCCGCGCTTGAAAAACACATGTTTCAAGTGTTGTAGAACTATAAAATCATTGTTATGCGACGAATAATATTAGTATCCCTAACATCCCAACCTGGTGCACTTAATAAGCACATCATAAGAAATAGGACTATTTTTCAATTGAGGCCTTTTTTTGTGTCAGTTTTTGTCAACAAAGATCTTTTGTGTTAGTTTTGTGAATTAAGACCTTATGTGGTCTTACAGTATTAAAATTGAGATCTTAAAGTCAAAATCAAGCAAAAATTTGCCAGCATTATTGACTCCACGCGTGTCTTTCACTTTCAATGTAGGTTACCCCTCTTTCAATGTCATCCCACATTACCCACACTTTTAATACTTACAAATGCACAAAGAATGAGGAAAAAAACGTGTGGAATCAACGCCAACAAATTGACTTTTTTGACGGATTCCAACTTTAAGGTCTTAAATTTAATAATTTCAAATTACATAAGGTCTTAATTCTCAAAAACCGATACAAAAAGTCTTTGTTCAAAAAATCTGATATACAAAAGGCATATTAACTGACAAAAAGTCCTAAGAAATAACCATACAAAATATAATTAGGAAATTGCTAAACAACAGCCGCAAATTTGTTATTAACGCCTGCAAAAATAGGTGAATTACCATAAATACCCTTATTCCCCCTCTTCCTTCATACCTCCCATCCACCGCCACATACATAATGTCGCCCAGAAAACAAACTGCGGTGAATCAACCTCAACGCAAAAAGAAGAAGAATGTGGTGAAGGTTTTTTTTATTAAGTCAAATCATCCTAGAAAGCCGATTTGCCCGTGGGCAAATCATCTGATCTGGACGATTTACCCATGGGCAAATCGTCTGATCCGGACAATTAACCCATGCATAAACCGTTAGAGGTTGAGACTGGATAGAATAGAGTTAGAGGAAGAGCAAAACGGACAAGTTACCTATATTTGCATGCATTAATTAGCAATTTACAGACATTGTTTGGAAATCTAGTATAATCATGTGTGCGATCCTGTATAGATCCCTTTGTATGGTTAGCCCAATCTTCCAATGGCAATAATAACTATGAAGTTTCACAAGAAATCATGTTGTAGAATAGTTCTCTTTGTAACTATGTTTGTACACTAACCAAATAATCAAATAGTCAAATGTTGTAGTATGGATGTTCAAGTCGTGTCACATTCTCTTCTTCAACTAAAATTTCCAAAACTGGATCATTAATTATAATTTAATGCCTTGGTATCAAGAACCTCATGCTTTGGTTGATCACTGCTCAAATCGCCCACAGATTCAATTTGTGACAAATTTTTATTTTGTTTTTTTTTTTTTGATGCTAAGGACTAAAGAGCCACAAGGACGGAATGAGAATCGATCCCAGGAACCGGGAGGAAAGCTTTAACCACTTGAGCTACCCCTCACTATCAATTTGTGACAAAGTCGTTGTGACTTAGACTTTGATTTCACACTTTGTGCCTCTGTATATATTCACAACATGGATTAATTTCAAAATCAGACATCTGTTGTTATCATGCAAGATAGTAAAGTTGTATCCAAAATGCGTTTATATTAGGTATTTAGTAATACCTTTGTAAGAAAGATATCCTATGTATAGGGTATTCTTTCGTTTATTATCCTTGACAATGCAAGGGGGAAAAATAACTATAAACTTACAAGATTTCCATGTTTTACAACAATTGTCCAAAATAAAAACAGACCTTCAGTAATTTGAAAATACAGTTGGTGATTACTATCACCTTCATCTCCATGCATGTGAAAGTCCAACAAGTTCCAACCTTTTCATTGCCAAATTAAGCATAAAGGTTTCAATCTCGTCAAGCAACCCATCTGGTAAATGGAAGAAAATGCAGTCAGATATTATGCTTTATATTTTAACAATACAATCTAGAACTGACTTTAAGATAGAAGACCTTAACTAAACCAATAGCTTAGGCTTGTCAAGAAACTTATGCAAGGCAGATAAAATTGCAAACATGGTTTGAAAGAGGGATGTCGTGAAATAAACAATCTGTTGCCAGTATGAATTGAGCCCATCCTAACAGAATTAATTTTCTTACGAAGATGCTTAGCAGCTGTGCAATGGAGTTCTTGTGCTCCTCAGAGCAACACACAAGTAGCCATCTCCACTAACTGAGTTTCTGAAGTTTCTTATAGCATACGAGATTACAGAGGAAACATAAGATGCATAACAAAACGTAACTTTTGTACAATGCCAAACTTCAAAGAAAAGGATTTCATGAAAAGGTGTAGGCATAGTGATCATGCAAATCAAAAACCAATCAAGAAGATTACAAATAGAAAAACAAAAGCCAAAAATAAAATGACTAATCCATACAGTGAACAATGTAATCCTCACAATAACTTTTCCTTCCTTTCCATAGGTAAGCGACTACCAAAACAATACTCCCAAAAACCTATTCGAATGGCTCTCTCTTACATCACGTTCCCTTTAGTTCCCATCCAAGCTCACACTTACTATTGTTTACAGCCTGAGAAGCAAAAGATTCCCCATTCCATAACTCGCTTTCTTAAGGACCTAATTGCAATACATCTTGGTCAGTGCATAAGCAAACTAACTGGTGTGGACTTGGCAGTTCATTGCATAGATACCCCTAAACACATTATACAATTAAGGAAAATTGACGCAATAGGGGATCTATTGCTAGTTATTCTTGAAAACTCAGGGTATCTATGTTAGTCAAACACAAATTAAGTGTCTACTTGTAGTTGAAAATAGAGAATCCGCGTGGAGTGTCACGTCCAACACGATATGATATGACACGCAATTTTTGAGGCAAATGAGGGTGTCGAGATAACATAGCTAGGTATTTAATAAAAGGAAAAATAGTTAAATACTACTAAACTCTGTTAAAGTGGTGCTAAGGGATGAGGATATGCCTATTATTAGTGCCTATGCAGCACAACTCCACAAGTTGGACTAGATAAGACTATTAAAGATGGAGTTTTCTCCCAACATGTTTCAAATAGTCTATTCCCCTCACTCTTTTTTCCATTCCCCACAGCAGAGCAACTTCAAAACTGATCTTTGATGATTGGGACATAAATCAGAAAGTAACAGATATTATCAAACACCAAATCAAAAACGTCATTCAATAGGAAAAAGTCGCAAATTGGAATATGAGTCAAATCTAGAATGTCCACAGTCCACATTAGAAAAAGTTTGGAAGGCTGCAAACTAATAAGCCCATAAGCCAAAGTAAGGAAGACGACTGGGTTAGACTGAAGATATCTACAAGCTCTAGCTGATGCTGCTTATCAAAATCAGGGCTGCAATTGAAGCAATCCTATGTCAGGAGAAAATAATGCAAACTTCCAAGCATATATTGAAGTGAGAGGAAGTGCTAGAAATAAGCAAGATCTAATCTTTCGGCAGTTCTTCCCTGTGCTAGAGAAGAAGTGACTACACGCAGACAATAATCAGCAGTTGAACATAGTACATTCAAAATAATTATACTATCTTGGCAAGCGTGAAGCATAATTGCGTAACTCAACTTTCCAAGTAGAGAAGAATTCTCTGAAGTATAGTTACACACATTGATGCTCGCTCATGAATAGTTGTTAAGGATTCTGATTTTCAAATTAACTAAAAACCAAGAAGGGGAACAATAGCTATCAAAAAATAAAGTGAAGTATACTTTGGTATTTCTTTTTGCTTTTTTTTTTTTTTTTTGTTTCGTCAACCATCGTCTTTGACCTAATAGCAATTCTCATTCCCAATTCTAAAGTCCAAGGGAATATATCGATACAATAAAATTGAGGACATTTCAGCTCAAAATCTTCCAAGCTGAAAAAANAAATTAATTTTATTTTTGTTTTTTTTTTTTTTTTTTTTTTTTTTTTTTGTTTCGTCAACCATCGTCTTTGACCTAATAGCAATTCTCATTCCCAATTCTAAAGTCCAAGGGAATATATCGATACAATAAAATTGAGGACATTTCAGCTCAAAATCTTCCAAGCTGAAAAAACAACAAACGGAGTACTGCATATGTTATCTATTTCATTAGACTCACCTTTGATGGAGGTAAGCATTTTGACAATATTGCTTTCTAAATTAATAACACTAATGAATAATCCAAAATTTTCATTCAACAGATTCGTATTTCTGTTACTATAAAACGGGGTAATCAAACATCAAGCACAGTACAAAGACAAAGAAACAAATGATCGAAGGATAAAACAACAACTAACCTTTCACCTTGACGTATACACTAAAGTTACACAGTGAAACGAAATCAGTGGTCTTTATTATCCACATTCTTCCTGGCCGCCCTAGCATTATCATACTCAAATTTCAACACATTAGGAATATGAGAAGTATCCTTAATATAAAACTTCCTGCCAATGTAACTCTCTTCAATCAAAGTGAAATAATCAACAAACACATTATTAACAACCCAATACCACGCAGTGGCAAGGACAGTCCCAAAAATAGCACCAGCGCAAACCTGAGCAATCGTATGGTACCCCAAATAAACCCTAGAAAACATAGTCAAGACTGCCATAAACCAAGCGATCACCTCAACAATCCAAGTAGTCTCATTACCGCCAAAAAAACCCACTTTACGATAACTCAACAACGTAAAGTACGTTGCGAAAAAGAACATGTATTGAGAGTGGCTAGACGGCCAGCCGTGGGATTCACAAACTTCAAGCATTGCACATGTTTCAGGCCGCGATTGCTGAACAAATGACTTTATTGATTCGCTAACGAATTGAGAAACTAATAAACCCAATGCGAAACACATTCCTTGTATTTCGCGCCGAAAGAAGAAATGAGAAGCGAAACCACCTAAGCTTATGAAAACTGGTACGAGTGATATCCAAGCTAGAAAATGCCCTAATTCATCGCCTCTTCGGTATCGAACGTGGGTTAATGTTACAGCTTTTAATGATGGTATTGACATTCTCGAATTAATATTTTGATTCAGGGGTTGAATTTCAGTTTTAGGGTTTTTTTTTTGGGGGAAAATTGGTTGTTGCAAATTTGGATTTAATGTGGAAATTTGTTGATTAATTAAGCAGATTTATGAGTAAGAGAAGGAGTGAAATTGAAGATTTTGTTACACATGAGCTCTGAGAACTGAGAAGACAACGTCGTCAAAGACTCAAATAACCACATTGATGATTGATGGAGTAGATGGGAGAAGAGCTTCAACTACGGCGTGAGCAACACGTGTAAATATTGCTATACTTTATTATTATAATAGTTGCTCGTTGATTGTCCTTAGACCGGGTGTTTGGTATGTCATAGGGATAAAAGGTGGGAAAGAGATAAGAATTTAAGAATAGGAATAAAAAAATTCAATCCATTGTTTGGCATGAATGTGAGACAAGGATGGAAATTTTAATGTCTTATGAGAAACAAAAAAGATTTATAACACTATTTTACTTAAATACCCCTATTTTAAAAATTGTCATTTAAATATGAGAGGGTAAAATTGTTATTTTACATCTTATGTAGAAATCCCTCTCTTATACGATTATACCTCATCCCCTTGGTATTATTTTGGTGGGATAATTACTTAAGTTATCCCTATCTCTATCCCTTCAAAATTACCAAATCCCACCAATCAAACAAGGGATAAAATGAAGGAGGGATTAGAAATGATTGTCCCTCAAAGTTATCCCCTAAAACAAACAAGCCAAGAACAATAGTTCATAACCCTTAGAGGTTTATCAATATATCACACGAAAGGTTTATCAATATAGCATATCATATTTATATAAATCTATTGCTCAACTAACTTTTCATCAATAATGTTTCAAACGTTTAAAGGATTTATATATAAGACCTAATACCTAGGTACACACATTTTTTAAATTAAAAAAAAAACGAAAAGCTTTTACATAATATGATTTTTATTTTTTTTCACCTATTCAAAACCCCACCAAAACTTTATCTCACTCATACAAATACTCACTAATTTAAAACTCTTCTCAACTTTCAAACCTCACTACACCCCACTAAACAACAAGGGGGTTTGTTTTTCAAACCTTAATACAACTTCATACAAACCTCTTGTTGTGGATATCCTTAGTAAGATGAGTTGTGTGGTTTTTATCTCTCATATTATAGCAATTTTAAAATCCATATAAATTTCAAATACCCACAAAATGAAAAAAAAAAAAAAAAGAAAACCCTGGTGATTGTAGATTCCTATATACAATTACAAAAAAATTAAAAAAATTACATTATTATTTACTGAAATTTCCCTATTAGCGCTAGTTTGTTAGAACTCATAAGAATTGTAGATTGTATACCAAACAAAACATAATAATTAAAATCCTAGGTTTTTAAAATTTCTATATGACAACCAAGTTATGACCAATTCGCACGATTTGTACGGGGTATATAATTTGCATACATACATCGTTCATATGATTATTAGTATGTTTTAAGTCGAGTGTATACAATCTGGATTACATACACCTGGAGCACCTTCCTCTAGGTGCTCCGGGTACAAAACGACGTGTTTTGGGCACTTGCCATATACTCCAACAACCACCGCTATATATACGCAGCAAATTCCTGTTTTTTTGTTTTTTTTTTAGTTCATCCTTCATTCTCTCTGATTCTCTCTCTTCTTTCTCTCAAAATCAAAACAATTCTCTCTCTAATTTGAAACCCTAGATTTTCAATCATGACAGATTCAACAAAAATCAACGAAAAACAATTCAAAACAACACAAAATCAGACGAAGTTCTACAAGAAATAATCAATGAAGATTTTACAGAAAATTGTAAGCTCTAATCTTCGTCAAATTTTTCACAATTTCATTTAATAAACGTTCAAAAAGTTTCAATTATTGTTCCGAAATTTCGCATATATGCTGATGAAGCTTCATAAATGTTCAGAAAAAATGAATTAGTGTTCAGAAATTAAATTTCTATATTAATATGTTTTCTTGTGATCTTCTAATTATATTTCTGAACTTTTTCATAAAAATTCTAAACATTCAGAAAAATTGAATTGTTGTTCAGTTCTCTTGTAATTGGTGTAATCTTATTTCTGAACTTTTTCATAAAAATTCTGAACATTCAGAAAAAATGAATTGTTGTTCAGTTTTATCTTGTAATTGGTGTAATCTTATTTCTGAGCTTTTTAAAATAAATTCTGAACATTCAGAAGAAATGAATTGTTGTTCAGTTTGTTCTTCTAATTGGTGTAATCTTATTTCTGAACTTTTTAAAACTAATTCTGAACATTAAGAAAAAATGAATTGTTGTTCAGTTATGTTCTTCTAATTGTTGTAATCTTCTAATTATATTTTTGAATTTTTTCACACAAATTATGAACATTAAAAAAAAATTGTTGCTCAGTTATGTTCTTGTGATTCTTGTAATATTCTAATTATTTTTTCTGAACTTTTTCACACAAATTCTGAACATTCATTTATGCTTTGAACTTTTTAAATGCATTTTTGAACGTTCAGAAAAACTGACTTAATGTACAGAAATTTCATTTGCATATAATATGTTTTTCAGCTATATTCTGAACTTTTGTATATGAATTTTTGAACGTTCAGAAAAAATGACTTAGTGCTCAACTTATTAATCTTAATGTTTTCAATTTTTGCAGATGATTCAATCCAAATAATTGTAAATGAAGTTGATGAATCTGAATTGTTGAATATAAAAGTGAACAATGATGAATAAGCATTTGATCTGTATAACAAATATACTTTTCGAAAAGGTTTCAGCATCAGAAAAGATATAGTGAGATTGCACCCGCCACTCAGCCAAAGTATTTACAAAATCATCATAAAAATACTTTACATAACACTATCATCATCAACATCTCCAACAGAGACAATTTTCTACATTAATAAATGTAAACGAACAATATCAATTAACAAGACTGGACTTTAAAATGGACACTAACAATAACAAAATGAACATCACTGTTAAAAAAAAATGAACATCATTATCAATGGTAAAATGAACACTGAGTATAAAAAAAAAAACATCAATGTTAAAAAAATAAACATCATTATAAAAAAGTGAAAATGAACACTAACGATAATAAAATGAACATCACTTTTAACAAAATGAACATCACTTTTAAAAAAATGAACATCACTTTTAAAAAAATGAACATCATTATCAATGGTAAAATAAACACTAAGGCCCTGTTCTCCTCGTCTTATTTTTACTTATTTTCAGCAAAAATAAGTTCAGTTCTGCAAAAATAAGTTCAGATCAGCAAAAATAAGTTCAATTCAGCAAAAATAAGTTCAGTTCAGCAAAAATAAGTTTAGATCAGCAAACAAAAATAAGTTCAGATAAGCAAAAATAAGTTCAGTTCAGCAAAAATAAGTTAAGTTAAAAAAAACAAAAATCTATATGTATTATGCAAATTAATTTGTACATGGATATTTATATGTGCACATCTTTTTAAATGAGAAATTATGGTATAAAAATAATAGAATATAATTTTAAAAATATTTAGGTATCATTTTCGAAGAGAATATGTATTGTATGGAAATAATATGTAAAAAAAAATATTTACATATGATTTTATATTTTTGATGGAAAATTGGAAATATATTATTTTATATGAAAATAAATATATGTTAATATAGATATATGATAATATTATAATACATGGAAACTATATGATACTAAAAAGAAGATGATAAAATATTGTGCATTCCTTTGTCCATAAGATTCTTGAAATTTGAGGGAAAAAATCAGATTATTTATAATTTAGAGATTATAATAAATCAATTATTTTCACCTAAATAGATTCAATTATAGTATATAATTGCCCAATAATTTTTAATTAGTATAAAACAAATTAAGCAAAAATAAGTTCAGTTCAGCAAAAATAAGTTCAAATCAGCAAAAATAAGTTCAGTTCAGCAAAAATAAGTTCAGATCAGCAAAAATAAGTTCAGTTCACCAAAAATAAGTTCAGTTCAGCAAAAATAAGTTCAGATAAGCAAAAATAATACGAGTAGGACAGGGCCTAAGTATAAGAAAATGAACATCAATGTTAAAACAATGAACATCATTATAAAAAAGTGAAATGAACATTAACGATAATAAAATGAACATCAGTATTAAAAATGAACCAAAAAACAACGTGTGTCTTACACGCGCCCGGGAGCACCTAGAGGAAGGTGCTCCGGGTGCATCTAAGTGTATAGCTCACATGTGTCGATAAAAAATATACAAGTGTTAGGGAACGCATAGTCCATGACTGACTTCTATTAGTAGCTCCAATTTGATGGGTTCATTGTGGTAGAGTATAGTGGCGAATCTAGGAATCGTACCACGTGGGTTCGAAGTTCAAACACAGGTCTATAAACTAAAATAGTGAGGGACAAACCATTGGGTCATTGCATAACATGATAATATCTTATGCGCATTAATTATATATAGTGTTTTTCCAGATTTTTGTGAGTTGAACCTACGTTGGATCCGCCACTGGTATACCAAACGTATCACTCAATTAGGTTGCATGGGCCAAAAACGAGAGCAGGGACGGGTGAAAAATTGGGGATGACACATAATCGATAATTTATTTTAGAAATCAAAATTTCTAAAAAGAGGACGCCAAATCATCAATAATTAATTTCTTTTTTTTTTAATACTTAGGGACTAAGACATTAATTAAGGAGTATAGGGGTATAGTATCCTTTTTTTTATAATTAAAAAAGAGAGAGGGAAAAAGGGGGGAAAAAGCAAGGAACATACAGAGTATTAGAAGAGGGGATTAGTAACAATACCATTCCATTTCCTTCATCAATTTTCACCAAATTCACGACTAGATCATTAACTAAATCACAACCCATGACCACCATTTGGAATACCCTGTCGTTACCTAGGTTATTTTGTTTATAGTCCATCACATCAAAAATTCTTAAAACACACACCTTTAATTTTCAATCATTCTTAGATGAATTTAATTTTACGAATTAACGAATAGAGCCTAACATAAAAAGGTAGGTGAGATAGATGCATTCATTAAAACAAAATAGTGTTAGTAAACCAAAAAAGAAAAATAGAAATTATATAAAGGAGAAGAAGAAAAGAAAGATTATAAGAAGGGAGAGAGATGAAGAAGAGAAAGCAGGAAGGTACTCATTTATAGCTTTAAATTATATGAGTCAACATAAATACCAAAAGTCAACCTATTTACCTGTAAACCTAAGGTTCTACCTTCAATTAGGCAAAAACTAATTAGGGGGCGATAACAGAAAATAGGGTGAAAAGGTATGATTATTATGAGAAAATTGAAATGTGAAATTGTTATTTTCAAATATGTAAAAAATGGGGTTATTATAATCAATTTTTTCAAACCAATAAATCCGATATGGAGTAACTCAATTTAAAAATGTAAAAAAATACAAAACGTTCCCATACGTAGCAAATCAATTCATAGTCTCAAACTTTGAATAAGGGGTTAAGGGGTGTTGGAGGAAAGAAGGAAGGAAAATGGGGATTTGATTGTGATGATGACCATTATTATTATGATGACTAATGATGGCGAGATGATGATTGACGATGATAACGGCATAACACCTATTTTAAAATTTAAATGTGTTTTGTGATAATTTTTTCTTATTTATTAAGTACAAATTACAAAATAACCTGTTGAATTCCGGAATTCCCCCTAATCACATTAAGCATTTAAGCTTTGCTTATTTTTGTCATTGAAAAAAACTTATGGAGCATTGGAGCTACGAGATGGTAACTAATTTCTTACCCGATTACTCAACAAGTTGAACAATACCTTAAATGAGACAGAAAAAAAAACTGAATAGTTAAATTTCAACACCAATGAAAAGTTGAAAACACTGAGGAAGAAAATCTGTGACAATTCCAAAGTTATAAGAGGGGAGGCAAACAGTTTCAAACACAGTAGATATTTCCTGTTACATCAACACTAACAGCTTTTAGCCTAAAGCCCTCAGGCAGAAACAGCACCAGTGTCTGCAGAATCAGTGGGTTTCTCTTTGATGGACTCGCGCCAAGCATGTTCTCGTGCTCCATCCTTGTCAACGATTTTGATAACGAAATTTGGAGGAGCCACAACCAACCTTTTCCTGATCTCAGCTATGCACTCATCAACCAATTTGATAGCTTCATCAAGAGACATGTCTTTGTGGTAGTGTCGGTCCATCATGGAGAGAGAGAAATATGAACCATAGCCAAATGCTGCCTTATCTACTTTATGAAGTGTTGCAATGTAGTCGATGAAATACAGTGATGGTCCAGATTCTTTGTCATAGCCAGCTAAAAGTATGTTGACAGAGTATGGATTCTGTAATGTTGACATTGATAAAAGTCAAAAACAATATTCCGGATGGAAACTATAATTAAATGAAAACATATCAATATAATTCACAATGATTACTTGGTGAATGTGAAACTAAACATAAAGGTTTAATAGCATGGACATGCACAATCAAAGCAGTTTCACATCAATTAACTTTACAAAGCCGCATACGATGATAATGTTCAATCAGGGCATAAGACTAATAGGGGCAAGTAAAAATGTAAACCAACTTCATTCACCAAAACTACACAGCAGATCTTACTTCAGTCATTTACTTAAAAAAGATATATAATGGGCATAAGACTAATAGGGACAAGTAAAAATGTAAAACAACTTCAGTCATCTACTGTTATCCATAACGAGCCAGATATATAATACTGTAGAGGGAGAAACAGAAAGAAAGAGAAGCAATATAATGGAGAAAAGAACAGAAAATATTCTAGGAGGATACTAAACAAATTACGAAGAAAAAAAAGATGCTAGACAGGCACAAAATTTTGAAATTCAGATGAATAAAAGATGTTTTCTTCTACCTCTGCCTAAGATATTGACAGGAAAACAGATATCATCATCATAATCAAAGCCTTAATCCCAAAAAAAATGGGGTCGGCTAAACGAACCAAAACCCATCTCATATAGCCATCCAGAAAAATCATTCTTCTCCATTCCTTCTATCCAAAGCCGAATAAGGTTGTACACCCAGCCTGGTCATGTCCTTTAGAATTCCGTCCATCCACTATCCCCTACCTCTACGGAGATCCTTGTTACCCCAACCCTCTATCCTTCTAACTAGTGCATCCCTTGATCTTCTTAACACCCAAAAAACCTAACATGTATTTTTACTCTTCGCAGTAGCATCCATTATTACCAAAAACTGCAAGGGTTCTAAAATTAGTTCAACATTCTTAATATCAGATTCTCATGTGTAGAGTTGCATCCTATATCAGTTAAAATGCCGTAAAGTAACAGAACCAGCAACCTACGCGGTGTAACTTTAAGAAATTGATTCAATCAGTATTAAATTGTAAAGCACCTAAACAACAAGCACAATGGACATTGAAAACAATCCATAGCTAATATGTCCTCTAACCAAAAGCAACATCCTATATTGCAAACTACAAAGGATGAGTTATTATCAAACAGAAGATAAGAATGGACTACTGTTGTCCAACAACGCTACTGCAGGTAATATAGTTCACGGTGATATCCCATAAAACTAACAAATGAGAAACATGGAACCTAAATTCACATATACCAAATTTTCCATCCGACATTATATGCAAATAATTTGACACCCACACCATTTCACAATAATTACTAGGTGAATGTGAAACTACCCCACGTCATTTCACAATGATTACTTGGTGAATGTGAAACTAAACATAAAGGTTTAATAGCATGGACATGCACAATCAAAGCAGTTTCACATCAATTAACTAACTTTACAAAGCCGCATATGATGATAATGTCCAATCAGGGCATAAGACTAATAGGGACGAGTAAAAATGTAAACCAACTTCATTCACCAAAACTACACAGCAGATCTTACTTCAGTCGTGCTATAAGCTTATAAAGGCAAAGTGGTCTCCAACTGGAAGCGCAAACAAGAAGATAATGCAATGCTTCAGAATTTTCTATGCTGTACACATTTTATAATTTTAAAGTCAAATTTTAATTTAAGGATTGTCAAATTTTAATAGCAAAATTATAACAAATACATAATAGAAAAAACACATTATTAAACATCAAGCAAACAGGTAAACACGGAAAAAAAAATGCACAGTTTATATTTAAAGGTTCGACCTAATTTGCGTTGGGCTAATAATGCTAGTGTATTCTTATAATTATACAAATTTCCACACAGAAACAAGCAAAATACTTGAAGCAACAAGCATAATCTTACAGCTATCACCACCAGAAGAACAGGAAAAAAATGCACAATTCCCACAGCAACGAGATACATTGACTAGGACTGCACATGGAGGAGGTTCTACTAGAATACTAGACACGTCACAGTATCACAGACACAGTAATTCAGATGCATTATATATTTCCTGTTTATAAAACTTTTGGTTGGTCTAGTGAATTCCCTAAGCTTTTTGCAAATGAAGGAACACAATATGCAATTGTTTGTTATCTAAGCATAAGCAAAGCTAAAGCTTTAATTACAAGATGATGTAGTCTAGACTTCTTTATAAAGACCTTAGTTTTAAAAGGCGAGAAGCGCCCCGAAGTCCAAAAGGTAGGTGCGCTTTGTGCGCCTAAGCGCGCTTCTCGTGGGTCAGGCTTTTTTTTTTTCGATGGCAATCAAGTAAGTTAGTCAAAAAAAAAACACAAATAAATCAATAAAAAGCTGAAACACAAAGTAAAAAAAAAAAAAACAAAAAAAAA